>MU119661.1:0-31372 GCA_014904845.1 Acephala macrosclerotiorum | reverse complement strand
AAAAATAAATTAAAAAAATATATAAATATATTTTTAAATTATAAAATTTTAATTTATTTATATATTTTATATTAATAAATTAATTATAATTATAATTATATATTAATTAAAATTTTAATATTTTTTATTATAATAATTATATATATATAAAAAAATTAATATTAATTTTTATATTAAATAAATAATTATAATTAATATTATTATATTTATTTTTTTAATTATAAATAAATAAAATTAAATAATAAAACGTTTTTTATATTTTATATTATATTTTATTTTTAATATATAAATTTTTTATTTATATCGATTTTATTAACGTAAATAAAAACGTTTTTTTTTTATAATTTTTCTTTTTTTCCTTTTTTCACGTAAAGCTAAAATTGCTCTACGGGGAGCGCTAAATGCCAAAAGCGACACATCTTGGCGTTTCTTGGCACAAAAACGTGACATTGATTTCACGTGTTATTACGTAACCTCAAAGTAAACCATTTTTCCCTAGCAGGAAAACCTTTAACTATCGTCAAAGGCATAAGGCAGCTTTTCTGCGTGGTTCGCAGACACGTAGAATAGACTCCAATTCATTCTTTACTAGTCTATGATTCTACGGACAATTAGTCTAGCTCACTAGCTGGACGACATGACCTACAGTTAGGCGCTTTCTCTCATGAGAACCATTACCCTTCTACACTAGACAGACATCTTCATAGCAATACCTTTATGTGGCTCGTACCCTTTGACAACGAAATCTTCAACCTTCCATCCATCAATACTTCCTCCCTTCTCCCTAGAAATCTCCAGTTCTGGGAATGATCTCGGTTCTCGCGTCAATTGAACCTTCAGAGCATCGACATGATCGGCGTAGACATGTGCGTCTCCCATTGTATGTATGAAAGTCCCAGGTATCAAGTTGGATACATGTGCCAGCATATGGGTCAACAACGCGTAGCTTGCAATGTTAAAAGGAACTCCAAGTCCCATATCGCAACTACGCTGATACAGCTGGCAATGCAATCTTCCTTGTCCTTTCTCGCCGTTCTCCATTTTCGGGTATGACACGTAGAATTGTGCGAACATATGGCATGGAGGCAGAGCCATAAGCTTCAGATCTTTGGGGTTCCAAGCACTGAGAATAATTCTTCGATCGTAGGGATTGTTCTTCAGCTTGTGGATGACTTCTGCAAGTTGATCCACGCCTTTGCCTGTATAGTCTGTTTGTGCATCCACGTACTCAGCGCCGAAATGTCGCCATTGGAAACCATAGACTGGTCCCAAGTCGCCAACCGCTCGGTGGGAGAGACCGACAGAGTCTAGGTATTCGCGAGATCCATTGCCATCCCAAATCTTGATGCCTGCCTCTGCGAGTGGTAGCGAAGATGTAGATCCCGAAATGAACCAGAGCAGTTCCGCAATCACGGCTCGAAGAAAGACGCGTTTTGTCGTGAGGAGGGGTAGAATAGGAGTGCCGTCTGAAGAAGAGAGGGAGAATTTTAGTTGACTAGGTGCGAACAGAGAGTATGTTCCGGTCCCGGTCCTACATCATAGATCAGTACAATGGACTCTATGTTCGTCGTTGACAATACCTGTCTGGTCTATGTTCTCCCGTCTCGAGAATCTCGCGGATCAGGTCGAGGTATTGGTATTCTTCGTGTTTGTCGGTTCCATTTTGTGCAATAGTAGGTTCCTGCTTCTTCAATGGGGATGCAGCCACAGGTTCTGTTTCCATAATTGAGGGGGCCATGGTGCTTTTCGTATAGTTGTGCAAAATGGCGACCAAGAGCTGCACGACGCGTAAAATGGTTCTCGCGGACGCGATGGAATTGCAGGGGTGCTGATTACTAAAATGGCCGAAGACACCAATGCCCCAAAACGGCTAAGCGTGCCCGAGTCGGGGCATCAACAATCCCATCGGCATCCAACTTCTTCAACAAACATCACTGTGCAGATTCCACCAAAAATTCGAAAGCGCGAAGCGTTGCTGAATAACCTCCTTCTAGCAGCAGTCCGTCGAGTCATTCGAGAAAGTTCTCATTCATTTTCAAGCTCGTTGACATAGTTCTAGAACGCTATGATTGGGAGAAACGCCTTGGCACAAGCGAGCTCGCATTCAATGCGGCGGCTTGAAGACATACCGACCGGTCTCAAAACGCAACATCTGCAGCCCGCTGTCATTGTCCCAGATCTCTCAGCTATAAGTATCAAAGACTATTCCTGTTTGTTTAACCTCTCCATTCTCAACTTCAAACTTCTTCTGCCCATCAAATCTTTAAAAATCCTATTTCTGTCTCCAAGCGCTCAGTTACACACAAGTTTGAAAGCCAAGCCACATTTTCGTCAACCTCAACAATGGTTCAAAAGGCGGTTCTCATCACCGGCTCCAGCGAAGGAGGTATTAGAGATGCCTTGGCAAAAGAATTCCACAAAAAAGGCCTCAGAGTCTTCGCAACAGCTCGGAACCTCACCAAAGTCCAGCATCTCAAGGAAATGGGCCTCGAAGTTCTGAAACTAGATGTCACAGACGACGCCTCAATCAAGCAAGCAGTTGAACAAGTCAAGACATTGACGGGCGGCACTCTAGACATCTTAGTCAATAACTCTGGTGGAGGTATGTACTATCCAGAACTCCTGGTCCTCGCCTTCTAACCCAAAATAGGATACAATCTCCCTCTGCTCGACACCACCGTCGCCGACGCCCGAAAACTCTTCGACCTCAACGTCTTCGCCCTCGTTGCCGTAACCCAAGCCTTCGCACCCCTCCTCATTGCCTCTAAAGGAACAGCAATTAACATCGGTTCCATCGCCGGCATCGTACCCATGCCATGGCAAGGCTACTACAACGCGACTAAGGCCGCCGTAGCCATGATCACTGACAACATGCGGATCGAGATGTCACCCTGGGGAGTCAAATTCATCAATGTCATCACTGGAGGCGTTAAAACTAAGTTCTTCGAGAATCTAAATGCTCAACAACTTCCGGCGAACTCTTTGTACTCCGCGGCCAAAGATGACATCGAGCCGGTGATGAATGGGTCATTGGTTCATCAGGGATGTATAGATGCTGATAAATACGCTGTCGTAGTGGTAGCCAATGCTTTGAAATCCAACCCGAAGGTGAATCTTTGGGCTGGGAGCACGGTATGGAATGTTTGGTTGGGGGATACCTTTGGGTGGAGAACTATTTGGGTATGTCGTCTATTTCTAGCACATCCATCTTATACTGACCTTGCTAGGATTCGATCATGCCTAACTTTGTTGGTATGCCTGTCATAGCCAGGAAGCTCAAGGCTGCCGAGAAGTCAAAGTGACATCAAAACAACCTTAACACGAATCTTCTTTGTTTCGATTAATTATCGTTTTTTCGATCGATCATATCAATGTATAAATAGCAGTCTAATAATTTCGCAATTGAATACATTTCATGTTCTCTTCTACCAAGGCACCTCCCTCATTACCCCCTCCTCAAATTCCCAAAAGCCACCCTTCTTCCACCTCCCCCTCTCCGCCGTCGCCAGCTGAACAACCACCTCCGCCCCATAAATTGGATCCTTCGTTCCTTTGTATCCATTGAATGCCGTCTTACACTTTTACAATCAGCGCCACTTCTTTTAGAAAAACAGAACCCGAGCCTCAGGACGTCAGAGTTATAGAGAAACAGAAAACCTGAGAAAGGGAGGTGACTCACATGCCCCGGATTAATCGTAAAAAACTCAACTTTCCCATCGCCAGCATCCTCAGCCCGTTGCAGCTCAACAGTCAAAGCATTCACCGCGCTCTTACTAACACCATAACTCACGACCGCAGTAGGTGGTAACAGCCCATTCGCGCTCCTCGTTATACTTCCTCGAGCAGAGCTAACATTAATGACCTTTCCCTTTCTACCCTTCCTTCGTAAAGGGAGAAATGTTTGGGTGATGGCCATTATGCTGGTGATATTCGCATTGAACGTCTCGTTGAAATTCTGCCTGATCTCCTGCAATCCACTACCGTCTGTCAGCCTCATCGCTATTCCGGCGTTGTTGATTAAAACTATCTCTCTCATCAATTTTGCTCCTCCCTTTTTCCAAACCGAAAATAATAGGGCTCACCATCGAGTCGTCCATAAGTAGATTCAACATACTTTGCAGCCGCGATGATCGTGTCATCGTTCACGATATCTAGTTCTACAACATCGAGCTTCGCTTTCGCCCCTAAGCTTTGAAGTTCCTTGGTTGCTTCGTGGCCTGAATGGGTGGAGCGACAAGCTAGGATGTAAATGTTATTTGGGTAGCAGAGACCCAAGGCTTGGACGATGGAAAATCCAATACCGCGATTTGCGCCTGTCGTGATGACTTTGGGCACGGTGGACATTTTGAGGATTTGAGATGAGCTCGGACAATAGTAGGGTGTCTGTGTCTGAATCAAATGGAAGTGAAAACTTATTGGTACGCGGCAGTGAGATGAAAGTTGAGAGAAATTTAAAGTATGGGAGGACTTCCTACCTATTTATAACTTGATAATAGGAAGAAAAAGAGTCTCCTTTTTTCACTAGTCACTGGTTGACATAATATTTAAATTGATGATCATGGGCTAGTGATCGCGGCTGATGTCGGTGCCGTGATGGAGATAATGAAGATAAAAACCGAATGTCGGATCTTACGTGAAGAGATGCCAAGCTCACCACAAGTTTGGGCGTTTGAGCTTAAATTGACGACTGACGTGCAGATCTTTCTTAAACTGGACGTAGGCTCGCATGTGAGTTCTTGCGTGGGTTAGATTGGCGAAAATCAGATGAGTGTCGGCCGCGGTCGTTAGATGCTCAAGAATTTCAACTCGGCTTTCGCAATACTGATTCGCGTCCGACAACATCGAGATAAAATGGCAGCGAAGACTTTTGATACCTCCAGTTCTCTCCCAGAGTCTTTTGAAGGATCTCAAATACCAAGCAATGCCCCCTTCGTCGTCTTCTCCACCTGTAACCGCCACAGCTTCTGTTCAGCACAAAGGAACATCTCACCATTCTTACCGAAGCAAAAGTTCGCAACACCGCCAGGAACCAAGATCCTACCAATAAGCGTCCCAGCCGGGTTCCAAACCTCAACTCCATCACCGCAGCCCGAATAGACGTTGCCCTGCAGATCACACTTGATACCATCCGGGAAGCCGACTGCTGCATAGGCAAAGACTCTCCTGTTGACCAAGAAAGGAGCTCCTGCTCTCTCAATGATATCGAAGGCATATATCGTAGCAGGTCTTGAACCATCAGCCAAATTCTTCTCCCTTCAAAGCAAACTGAAACTCACTGCTTCATATGCTTGCCATCTCCATGGATCTGATCCGTATCTGTAATGTAGCATATTTTCTCCTCCACATCAAAGCAAAGCCCATTACACATCCCAAATCCATCTGCCACAACCCTCAAATCCCCCGTCTTAGGATCAAATCTGTAAACCTGACATGGTAGCTTTAGCCTTTGTCTGAAGTCCTGCTCATTCCCATAGCAAGGATCTGTAAACCATATACACCCATCCTGGGAGACAACCACATCATTCACAGAGTTGAAGTCCCGACCATGCCAATTCGTCACCATAGCCTTCGGTGGAGCTCCCCTCGGCATGTAATAAATCCCTCCCGTACCAGACGCAGCAGTACCTTGTGCACAGAACAATATGCCATCTTCATAGTTCACTCCGCCATTCGGCATGTCGATTCCTGGCGGAGGACGCATCTTCTGCCAATCAACTTTCTCAACATTGTCCTTCTCTCCACGGTGGAGCTTGACTCGAGATATGAGGATAGTAGGGTAGGCAGATGAGGTAGTGCTTTGGAGAAGATTGGATGTGATGTAGACTTCGTCGTGTTTTGGGAGGAAGACGCAGGCTTCGTGGAAGAATGGGTTGTTGGATGTACCTTCTGTTGAGAGGAGGAGGGAATGGGTTGGAGTGTATCCGAGAAGCTCGCCGAAGGAAGGGTGATACTGTAGGATGGTCAAGTCGTCTTTGGGCGTTGCGAAGGGTCTGCGAGGGGTCAGGATGGCGGGGTAATGGAGAAGTGAGGTACTAACTTGACAGAACCATTGGCTTCAGCGAGACGGTCAACAATCTGTTGTTGTTAGTGAGAAGGTCTCTGTTACAACTCCCGAGGAATTGCATGCCTCAACTCTCGTTGAACGGACTGGGATATCTGCAACTGTTGTAGTGGCCATGCCTGGAGAGCTTTGGGGAGAGAGCAGTTGTATAAGAGGAGAAGAGTGGAGCTTGGCAGATTGCCAGACAAAAGGAAAGAACTTGTGAATAGTTCAAATTGTGAAAAACACGGCCTACATCAATTCCTGGGAAAGCACAACTAGTGCGGGGTTCCCTCCCCCTTCTGAAGCCACGATGAGGCTGCTCTGGAGCTGGAGCTGGGGTGGGATAGGGTGTCCGGGCTTTGACGGCAAGAAGAGGGATTGGAATAACCTTGAGATCACGTGTCGTTTCATTGGATTGATATGATATAAAGAGAGGGTAGCTGCTTTGAGGTTGGAAGTTTAGTAATAAGAATAAGATAGTTAGCAGGGTCACATAAATCTTTAGGGTTGTGCAGTTTCTGCAAGTGGGAGGCTGGTCCTTGAACGACTTGTCCAAACGGAAACCCTCCATCGAGGCTCTGCTTGCAGCTCCTCAACCTACGCTCAACTGAAGAGCATGCACCCCTTCCATTACACATTGGTAGGCCTTCATGGGTTGTCCTTGTAGGGTTACAACTGGGGGAGAGGCAAGCCATAAGCTTCACTACTATTCTAGACAACATCTCAGCACCGAGAATAGAGAAATCCAGGGCTTCGTATGTCCATAACAGCCAGTTGGTGGAGATAAGGTGTATCAGAGTATCCTTCGATAGTTGTTTATACAGGTAAAAGGTCCTTCAAAGCACCAAAAGAGCCGCAGAACACGCGGGATTCTCGGATCTCAGTTCCCTCAAGCCATGCATTCTCTATCCTTGACGTATATGTACACCGGAATGGCCGTCATGGTATCGACGGTCCAAGCCTCCTTCTCTATCCTCGAAATACCGCAATCTAGTGTGCCGCTTTCTTTTCGTCCTTCTTCGCGTCCGCCTCAGCGTTCTTTAGGAAATCCCTGATATACATTAGCTGTCGTTCTCCACCCACGAGGATCTCGCTGTTCCTATTTCAATTGCTAGGGATATCACATACTTGATGAAACTCTCCTCGTCTGGGCTTTGAGCGTTGATAGGTGGTCCTTGGGCCTTCTGTGCCTTTGAGCCTCCCATTGACATAAAGCTTCCTCCAAACATCAAGCCGAGAACACCCATCGCAAGCTATGCATTCCAAGATTTATTAGCACTCCGCTCGAAAGCTTTGATATGTGCCCTGCCCTGCCAATTGGGACAGCTAGAATCGGAGCAGATTCTCACAAGACGGAAGGACCGCTTACGTAGTGGGAGCCAATTTGGCGACCGGCAATCGTGTACATTTGAACCATCTTGGCGGATTGAGGTCGAAAGAGAGTGGTTTGTGTAGAGGTGGGATGTGGTATAAGGGAGTTGAGCTTGGTGGTCGACTGGAGTAAATTCGAGCTTCGAAGTTTAGCATTTGAGCCTCAGGCACAAGCGGAGCCACTTGTCGTCACTTTCCCCGGACACAACCGAGCTTCCTCGCCTTCGTTCCTACAACTCCTCAATTCCGAGAAACAACGCCGGGAAAGTATTTAAAGAGGCATACAAAGCACCGTGATTCTTTACTAGGCTTCCGACCTCAATTCCACAAAACAATTCCTCGGAATGGCCGGAAACGACTCAGATAAGTCCCGAGGACCTCCTCCCAAAGGACTACCCGAGCCGGAAAAGTTACCACCGGCTCTACAAAAGATTATAGACAAGGCAGACAAGGAGGATAACTTTTATGATGAACTTTATGACGGAACGTAAGTCGTAACCATGTTGAAGAACACGAATCTCTCCCCCATTCCATCCTATATCCTGAACTCCTTGGCTAATACCTCCCAGCGCCCCTCAATCCACTGAAAGCAGTATTCGATATGCTGCATACGCGACTCGAATACGGACAGCTCTCCTCTCAGCGCAGAGGTATGTGGCGTATACATCAGACATCGGAGAATCGTTTCGGCCAGTAGCGCACCCGAACCTCGTTCGAGCAGCCTACGGCATTTCCTGGGCATACATTCTCGGCGATGTGGGACACGAAGGTTATAAAGCCTACTGCAGCAATCAACGCACATTACATCCAGAGCTTCCACGAGAAGCTGTACAGGAACGATACAACGATGCAAAGACAAGCATAGAAAACGTTGCCGAGGATGCTGGCGTGTCCTTGACTCCAAACAAAGTTACACCCTTGAACGACTATCGAACAGTCATGGCACAAAGAGCGATCTTCCAGAGCCTTGCGTCTATGGGGCTGCCAGCATTTACCATTCATTCCATTGTCCGGTACTCTGGCAGAGCCTTGAAGAATGTCAAGAACACGAGAATACGAACTTACGGCCCAATCGGACTTGGCTTGGCAGCCGTACCAGCACTACCTTATTTGTTCGATAAGCCGGTTGAAGAGGCTGTTGAATGGGTCTTCCACAAGGGTTTTGAGACGTTCGGTGGCAAAGAGGCGGTTGGTGATGCGCCTTCTACCGGACGTGAGCGGATTCTGGAGCAAAAACAACGGACGGCAGCTAGAAAGGAAAGCGAGAAAGAGAGAGAGTTTAATTACAGGAGTTAATTACCGCGAAACGAGGAACGATAAGACATATGGGCAGCATGGCGTTAATGGAGCATCTCAACTTTTGCCGATGCAACGGCATTATCAATAGAATACCAATTCTCTGATTCGTTGAAGCGTCAATTTCCTGGTCTGTAGTTAGCGTGGTAAGTGCCTGGAAGCCTTTCACCGTTATCTTCTGCGAAGACGTTTCTGTCCGTGCAGTGCTTCCGGAAAGCTTTCTACACTTCCCCGGCCAGTCAATGGTGGCCGCTGGAATCTATGGAGATCGTCTTACGGCACATGACCACTTGGGGGGCAACAAGTTAGCCTCTTGGTATTAACTCATAGGGAGAGTGGTAACAAAGAGTGGGCACGTAGCACTCCTATGTATACTGTTTTATGCCTCTTGATTTGTACACAAAGGAGGAAAAGAGTGCTCGTACGGAGCGCTATTTTATGCTAGCTAAGGTAGGGGTCACGCGACGCCTCACGTGACCCGTGCACATAACTTGCCAAGAGCTTGATTCTATCCGTTCAGCTGCCACAGCGGACGTGTTGGCTCGTGCGCATCAAGCGAACTAATCAAATCGTCAAACTCTTGATTTAAGGCCTTTCATTGGCTGAAATTTGGCGGTATATTTGATCACAAAAACACCTCCACTGTGGCAGCTGAACGGATATTCCAACATATTTCTAGGAAGTACTGTAAGGAGCTTCGTCGACTTCACAGCACGTGATCCTCTAAAGGCGCTCTCATTCGTCAGAAGAAACAATGTAACGTGACCTTCCAAGGCCCGTGCGACCCCACCAAAAAAATCGACCAGCTCTGATTTCTATCAAAATCGTACCTAAGTATACAGAATAGGCAGATTTCACAGCGGGCGCTCTCTGATTCCCCAGATACTTGCGTTGGCGGCAAGAATGTGCCAGGTCAGTTCCGCAATATGTTGACCTAGCTTGGCGATGTGGCGAATGCGTCAAGCTTGAGTCTGCCTAGCGCAGAATTCAGCCTTGTGGAGGCTGAGAGCAGAAGACAGCGTGCGACGCTAGCAAGGCAACCCTCTTTTATTCTGAACTTTTTCTCAACACATGTCTTCTCAGCCTACTTTCTCTTGTGTTTAACATCACCATGAGCTTTGGCTTTAGCGTTGGCGACTTCGTCGCTGTCCTTCAGCTTGCAAACGACGTCTGGAAGCAGTTCGTTGGTGCTCCGAGCCAATTCAAGGCAATCTCTGAAGAGTGAGTGAGCCTTTTTGTTTATAGTACCCGATGAACATATGCTTATGTGTTCTAATAGGGTCAAGAGTCTTTCAATTGTGCTTCAAGATATCAACGACATTTTACCTGCACGTGACCTAGCGAACCACCAGCAAACAGCGCTAGGTAATATAGTCAGGCATTGCAAGAGTGTACTCGAGGAACTTAATGAAATAGTAATCAAGTTCAAAGAACTAGATCCTATCGCAAAAAGCTTAGATAGAAAGCCTCGAAGAATATGGAAAAGATTTAAGTGGGATCAAAAGGACATTACTGAGTTGCGAAGCCGGATTTCATCGAATATTCTACTATTGAATACGTTCTTAGGACAAGTCAGCAGGTATTTTAAAACTGGATTTCTTTAAATGAGCTCATCAAGCTAAATTTGTCTAGCCAAGCCTTATTCACGATTAGAGATGGCGTAGAGAGGTTGCACGAGCGCCAACAAATGCAAGAACGTCGAGAAGAAGCTCGAGAACGACAACAGGAATATGATACTATTCTTGACTGGCTCACTCCACTTGACTACGCTACTCAGCAGCAAGATTTCATTAGTCGACGACAGGCAGGAACAGGCCAATGGCTCCTAGACTCGGACGAGTTTCAGACGTGGTTAAACACCGAGAAACAAACGCTCTTGTGCCCAGGAGATCCTGGGGCTGGGAAGACAATCCTTACGGCTATCGCTATCGACGACCTTACTACGCGATTTCAGAACGATCCGAGCGTTGGCATTGCGTACCTGTACTGTGATTTCCGGCGAAAAGACGAACAGAAAGCGCATGACTTGCTTGCAAGTCTCTTAAAACAGCTCAGCTCAGAGCGGTCCTCCCTCCCGGATAGTGTAAAGTCACTCTACGGCAAGCACGAAGTGAAGCGAACGCGGCCATCTCTCGACGAGATTTCGGGAACTCTCCAGTCTGTAGTTGATTCATATTCCAGAGTGATTATTATCGTCGACGCACTTGATGAATGCCAAGTATCCGATGGCTGCCGTAAAAGGTTCTTATCAGATATATTTAGCCTTCAGACCAAGACTAGAGCAAATCTATTTGCGACAACGAGGTTTACTCCAGATATCATAGAGAAATTTCACGGAAGTACAACATTTGAGATCCGCGCCCATAACGAGGATATGCGACAGTATTTAAACGGCCGGATATCGCAGTCCGAGCAGAAGTTACTGGAGACGCACCGTGAAGAGATCAAAACTGAAATTATAAAGGCAGTGGATGGAATGTAAGTTCCTGCTTTACTATACTATAAAAACGAGCCATTAACGCCCGTAAAGGTTTCTACTCGCCCAACTCTACTTTGACTCTATTAGCGCTAAAAAAACACTCAAGAAGATGAAAGACGTGTTGAAAAAACGGCCTATTGGACCGAAAGCATACGATTCTGCTTATGAAGAAGCTATGAAGAGGATCGAGGGCTACGATGCAGACTCTGAAGAGCTGGCTAAGCAGGTTCTGTTATGGATTACGTGCTCTAAGAGACCGCTCTCCACATCTGAACTTCAACACGCGCTTGCAGTAGAAGTTGGTGAGGTAAAACTCGATGACGATAACCTGCTAAAAATCGAAGACATGGTCTCAGTATGTGCTGGATTAGTCACAATCGATGAAGAAAGTAATATTATCCGCTTAGTACACTACACGGCGCAAGAATACTTCGAGCGAACGCAAAGCCAATGGTTTCCCAATGCACAGGCTAATATTACGACAATCTGCGTTTCATACCTCTCGTTGGATGAGTTCGAGAGTGGGATTTGCCAGAACGACGACGAGTTTGAGCAACGGCTTGAATCAAACAAGTTGTACGACTATGCAGCACATAACTGGGGTCATCATGCTCGGGAGGCTTTAACTTCCTGTGAAGGTGTTATAGAATTTCTTCAGAGGCAAGCCCAGGTCGAGGCGTCAAGTCAAGCGTTGATGGCTGTAAAGTCATGGTCGGGACATGGTAGATATAGTCAACAAATTCCAAAGCAGATGGCCGGCATACACTTAGCTGCACACTTTGGGGTTGAGGTTGTCACTTGGCAGCTGCTCGAGCAAGGCGCCGACGTCAATGCGGCTGCTCAGAATGGAGAGACGCCGCTGTATTGGGCCTTATCCAACGGGCACCTAGAAGTCTCCCGGCTGCTACTCGATAACGGCGCCGACGTCGAGACAGTTGCTCGGGACGGAGAGACGCTGCTACACTCGGCTTCTCGGAGAGGGCACTTTGACTTCGTCCGGCTGCTGCTCGAGAATGGCGCCGACGTCAATGCAACTGCTAAAAACGGAGAGACGCCGCTGTATTGGACCTCATCCAAAGGGTATCTCGAGGTCTCCCGGCTGCTGCTCGACAACGGCGCCGACGTCAACGTGGTTGCTCAGAACGGGAAGTCCCCGCTGTATAAAGCCTCTTCTTACGGGCACGTCGAAATTGTCCGGCTACTGCTCGATAACGGCGCCGACGTCAACGCGGCTGCTCAGAACGGGAAGTCCCCGCTGTATGAAGCCTCTTCTTACGGGCACGTCGAAATTGTCCGACTACTGGTCGAAAACGGCGCCAATGTCAACACGGCTGATTTATGCGGAGAGAGGCAACTGTTTTGGGCCTCATATAAAGGATACCTTGAGAGCGTCCGGCTGCTGATCGACAAAGGCGCCGACGTCAACGCGACTAGTTCATACGGACAGACGCCGCTGCACTGGCATTCTAGCCACGGGCACGTCGAGATCGTTCGGCAGCTGCTCGACAACAACGCCGACGTCAACGCGGCTACTCAGAACGGGAGGTCCCCGCTGTGCGAAGCCTCATCCTACGGGCATATCGAGGTTGCCCAAGTGCTGCTTGATAACGGCGCCGACGTCAACGCGACCGATCGGTACGGACAGACGACGCTGCATTTGGCATCTTTCTACGGTTACGTTGAGATCGTCCAGCTGCTCCTTAATAAGGGCGCCAACATTAAGGCGGCAATTGATGGAGGAGAGACGCCGCTGCACTTTGCTTGTTGCAAAGGGAAAGTCTCGAAGGGTAGGCTGCTGCGCGACGATGACGCTGACTTCAAAGCGGCTATGAATTACGGACAGACGCCACTGTACGAGGCCTTTGACAATTGCTATCTCCAGATTGTCCAGCTGCTACTCGACAACGGCGCCGAGGTTAATGCAGCTACTGATGGCAGACAGACGCCGCTGTACGAGGCCTCTGATAACGGCCACCTCGAGATCGTACGGCTGCTACTCGACAACGGCGGCGATTTTTTGACGGCCATACCGCCGGTTAGACTGGGAAAAGATTCGGGGAAGGGGAAATCTTACTCACAGGGCTCCCGCTGGCTGGGATTTCTTCTTCTCTTCTTCTTCTTCTTCTTACAAGACCTATAGTAGATCATAATTCAGTCTTGTGTACATACTCCTACATGCCTAACCTCTAGCCCGTGATTGCATGTGTCGTTACAGATATTCCAGAGCGTTTTGGGGCCACCTTTTTGTTGACAAAACAGTTGTTGCCGTTACTGGTAGAAGGAGCGGATTCCCCTTGAATACCAGGACTTCACATCACTTCACATCGTACAGGTTTATTGCTCTGGACAGAACGCAGAACATTTTTGAAAGGAAAGAAGGGTTCGATTTCGTGTATAGGCAGCTATCGACGGTAGAGGAACCACCAAAAGTTGGTCGCGAGGAAAAATGACCGATTTTGGCGGTTGCGCATAGGGCAAATATCGGCCACATTTTGCTCCCGCTTAGGTCCGGTACAACTCGGAGTACATCGGGAAAACGGAAATTTTTCGGTACGGCTTAATAGTCCGCCACACACAGCCACAGGATAAAATACACTATAATTACGGTAACCACTATCCGTATCCATTACCAAGTGACTACGGATCCTTAATCGTGTAATTAGACGTACTAATCCATGTGGCGACATCGCATGACATAGGGCGCCTGTAACAGACCTATACTGCGTATAGGGATCAGTGTTGGGATTTACCGTACGGCCCCGGATCGGCATTCTAGGGCATGCCAGCGTACCCTGCTTCACAGTCATTACTGGTGTAACCTTGGGCGTTTCGTACGAGGCTGGGACTCTCGTTACTTACTTAGATACAACCTTCGTACGTTCCTTTAGTTTAGAAGGGTAGACACAAGCTACAATACGATTGGATTACCCTCACAGATAGGGTGACCTGCTCGTGTAGCAAGTCTCAAAAAACGTGACAGAATAGCTGAACGAGAGCTCTTATACTGGCGATTCTGTGGTAATACCAACAAATATCTTTATACTCTACCGCCTATAGGTGATTACCTATAATATAACTTAGATCTATTGTCGGTTCCCTGGGAACGCTCGCCCTGCAGTCACGTGTACAGGCGAGGGTGTGCCCCCGTCCAAGGCCGTACCCTGTAGCGTGTTTCAGTCAATCCTTCGGACTCTAGTGAACTGGATGTACATAATAAGCTCTCTTCCCCCTCGTTTAAGAGAGAGCAGACCAGATAAAAAGAATACACCAGCACCCAGAGCAAGCCATATATCCAGAGTGATTATCGCCTTGCTTTGTGCATCGTATCGATACCTTTTGAGTACTCACCCCCGAGTGTATACCAACATCTATTTTTATAAGAGTCTAGTTCGGGATCCTTAGGAGCCTATTTAGGCACAAAACTTAATAAAAATGAAATAAAAAGACCCTAGTCTATATCTAGTCTAATTAGAGATCAAATACGTGAGTAAGAAGTAGGTACAGCTCAGGGGCTGCTTAGGGACTGCTTAGGTTACTCGGGCTACTCAGGTGAGCTGAGTGAGGAGAGGGTGAGCCGAGGGTGATTAGCGCCTGAGTAGAAGCGGCGTGCTTACTAACCGACCTTGGGACGAAAGAAAAAAAAGTTACGCTCGACTACCAAAGTAGTAAGCATTGCTGCAGCTTTGTGGAGTTGAGCAGCCAGTGATTGGGCGAGTGCAGCTGTGGTGTTTGCACCCCGGGAAATGCATATGTGAAGTTGTGCTCAGTGACAATCCAAACACATCAAGATATATTCAAGAAAAGTTGCTATTACAAAAAATGATCGAGAAGCGCACGTTCTTTGGCTCCTTTTCAACCATATTAACAATCTTCAACCCTTGCCAGAACGTGATTTGGTCGAGAATCTGGCAAAGCGCACTCCACATGTAAAGTTTTCAGTTCCAACTTGTCAACCTCGAACTACAGTCTACCCAAATCACATCGGAAAATCCCTTCGTTATTCCTTGTCCCCCTACTTCGTTCACTGCCGAAGAGTCAGCTGTTGTCTAAGTCTAGCTCTCAAGCGCTTACCTCAAATGATTCAAGGTTAACTTTCATTCCATCCGATCGTCCCCAACATCTTGCGCCTCCCGTCGGGGAGGATTGCTTCCGAAATCGGTATCCCGCACAGGCTTTGGATCTGGCGGCGGCTTCTCATCAGGCCTCATTGGCTCGTACATCGTCCGATTCTCTGCTTCCGAGGAACCCATCGTTCTACTCAGCTGTGCAACGCTTTGATACTGTTTCACGACCAGGGGTGTAAATTGAGTCGCGATAACGGAGGAAGAGTTCTCGAAGCTCAAAAGATTCGAGGTCTGGATTGGAAAATTTTGAAATATCAGAAAACTTCGGGAAGGAGCTCGAGATATACCTGCCGCCGGCCTATCTATAGAGTTGGGGGCCACTCATGCGGGGTTACTGTACCACACCATCGCCGAATCAGTCCACGTGCCGGGAGCTCTCACCAATACGAATCCTGCGTTGTCCAGCTACTTTAGATCACCGAGATAATGAGAAGCGCCTAGAACATGGGGCGGGATCCATGAAAAGCTTAATTTTTGGATTCAGCCTCTCTGCCTAAAGCCTCGAACCTCTCAGCTCTATCAACTCCGGATTCCTGACCACAACACGTCCTTCCAAAAATCCTTAGCCCTATCTGCCTAGTCTAATAATTGGTAGCCTTCTTTCGTGCTGAATTTTCAATCAGCTAGGTATCCAACTTCAGCTAGATGGTGGTACTTACTCGCAGGTTCGAAGATAGATGGCGAGAGCCCGCAACACTTGGCCAAATTACTCGGTATCGCTGTCATCGCCCGAGCTCGGTTTTGGCTTAGGACCAAGATGGTCGTAAAGAGGAGATGAGTTGAAGGCCGACATGGTTTTCCGTCGAGGCAATTTGATGATACTTTTTGCGGTGGCGGATTGAGACGAGATGGCGAATATAGGAATTTCTGCTGGAGGTATGAGGAAATGTTTTCTGGACTCTGGGGTCTTTCGATTAAAATAATGAGGGGTAACGAGCTCTTTATGCTTTGAACAGAGCTGGTGGGACGTTGCTGGTGTATGCAAAAGGTCCCGATCTTACTTGCTCAGCCAATGAGGCCGTCTACAGATTCGAAAGTTTTCTTGAAGTCGGAATGAAAGCAAACGAGTGTTACATCGTGCTACACTTTCATGACACAATGTCCTCAGTCCCGAGCTATTGCCTGATCTCTACCACCACGTGTCGAACTTCTCATCCAGATCCTCCTGTGAAGCTTTGCTTCTCATCCCACTCTTTCCTTGTTTCCTCCTGGTACAACGCCACCAAACTCTTCATGTTACAGCTAGCATAGCCTTACACCACACTTATCTCTACCCTCCACAATTGAAACACGGATACCTCATTGTCCAACGTCTGTGTCATCGGTCACACTCTTGTCGGAGTCGTCACCATTCATTGCGCATGTAGGCACATAACTTCCGAACGTAGGATCTCTTGGACTCGGTTTCTCCTTCGGCTTCGAGGCTGGAGAGTCGAAATAGAAATTTTCCTGGCAGGAAGACATAGCTGTTGGTAAGAAGCGGAGTGATTGTAGAAAGCTTCAACAGATAAGGTATTTTAGGGAAGTGATATGCAATGGTTCCCGGAAGTTGTGCCATGGAAGCACAATCTCTTTATTCTCGAGTTGGTTGGGAGCTATAGTGGGGGCGGGGTAAAATTCATGACACCTAACATGCTGTGCAACGCAATGTGAACGATAACAGCCTACAATAACACGTACCTTTAATGTGATCCGTGAGTCCTTGCAAGATAGCCATTGATGGGCACTGCATTCTCGGGTGCGCTAGAAAATGCACGTTGCAGCGCGGCTTATGTGACCTCAACCCACTCCACCCAGATACAATTGAGTGCTTTCGACATTGGTAGACCGTTACCCTTGAACACGTCTGGTCAGATGCTAAAGTGTGCAGGGGAATCAAGGTGGGGTTGCCTCCTGAATTAAGCGAGCCCCTAAATCTTGCGAAGGTCGTACTCAGAACCATCCAAGACTCTTCACTTTTCGAAACAGGTTTCTCACGGGTATTTGGGTGCCACTCGTCCCACTCTATAGCCGGCTCAGACTTACAATTTATTTTGAGAGCTTAGCAAGACGGAAATGAAGATTCAAATACACATTTAAACAGGACCAAAATGGCATGAAGAACAGCAACCAATAAAATTGACTATAGCTGCTCAAACCGCTTCCTTAAATAACTCTACGGCCTCGGTGAATTGCCGGCGTACCGCCTCATCATAGGCAGTGTCTCCCATATGATTTGGCAAGTTCTGGTTAGCACCTCGCTCCAACAAATATCGTACGCTACCTAAGTTCCTTGACCTCACTGCGTAACGTAACGGTGTCCCAAACGCATACGGTCAAAGTACATCGTCGAATCCATTAATATCGAAACCAAGATTTAAAAGATGTGAGATCATGGAAATGCACTTAGCTTCACTGCTCTGGGATGCCGCAGCGCTATGCAGAGCTGAACAGTTCTCGATCTTTGCTCCATATTCGACGAGCAGGTCGAAGACAACGGGATTTGAAATTCCAGCAGCGTGGTTCAACGCTTCGTGTGAATTCGGATTGGGTAGTGATTCAGTCTGGATGTCGCCCCACATAGGCGCACCAATATTAGGATCAGCACCCATACAAAGCAGGTATGGCGTGAGCTTCTCGTCGTGGTCGACTTTGCTGTCGGCAGTTAGCATACATGGTTCATGAACATCCGAATACGTACGGGAGAACAACATGACCAGCTCCATATGGAGCATTGACTTGCCGACCATAGTCTACCAACAGCTCAAAAATAGCTTGTGAGCGAGCGTCGATAGCAGATCCATGGCGGTCGTCAAGAAACGCAGCGACGCGGTCATCGTCACCTAATGAGATCGTAGCTTCAAGCTCTCTCAAATCGCGCGCTCTACTAGAGACCTCGTAGTGACTACTGTCTGGTGTGGCCGGAGGGACGGGATAAACCTGTTGAGGCAGGGTGATATCGTTCAGTGCTATGTCGAGTTGGAGCACGGTTGACAGTGTGGTGATTGATCTGCAAGGACAGCGTATTTTCAGTAATAACACAGGAGCCAATGTCTGGTTTTGGTCTTTTCAAGAATATTTCTTAGGACAAGGGCTGCGTTGTATGACTCAGGCGTTATGCCGCGCCGTGTTGGTAAATCGGAATTTGGGAATTGGAGGATCCAAAGGCCACACCAAGGAGACCTAAAATCAAATTAGATCTCAGAAATGTGAAATACGTAGGATTCCCTCAATGACCCAGTTTGAGCCTCGAGCATCGACGCTGCGGATGTATAACATGGGTTGAAAACGGAGGTGTGGCTAGGATAGTCGTGTAGAGGACAGTATCCAAAATTAAGAGGACGTCAGGGAGAAAGAAGCCTTGAGAAGCACGGCAAACGGGAGAAGCTAATACCGACAGAGGCCAGCGCAGTCACGTGCTACATCACCACTGCATTTCACTTACTGGCCCAGGGATATTAAATCTAAATCCGTAGCCTCTCTTAATCTATTCCTAGTTTACATCGTTCCAAGATCTTCTTGCATCTTCACACAAACCTAGAAATAGGATTAGCCCAGTCTAAGTTCAATTCAAAACCCGAATACGTTTTGAAAGAATTAAACTCGGGTTTAATTACTTTTGATTTGGATTAGGCTTTTACATTCGAATCCGAGTTCGAAATAAAATTAAAAATTAAATTAAAATACTTATTTTTATTATAAACTCGGTAATTAAAATTCGGGTTGCCAGTTAAAGTTTTTATAAAATTAGACTCGGATTTGCCAAGTTGAAACTCGAATCTGATCCAAGCAGGACTTGGACTTGGCTAGCCCTGCCTAGAAGATAGAAAAAGGTGACTAGATATCAAACCACCATTGAACTCGAGTCAATACCAAACGCACTTGCCAAACCACCTCACATTCATTATAATGATTGTACCAACAGATGAATCTTAACTTTCATTAGGAAGCGCAAACAGAGTGGAGCCAGCCTCGCCCTCGGCCCCTAAAGCAAGCGAGATTTTCAAGTTCGAAGCAAAGCAGAATCAACAAAACAAAGTACGTGGGGCATTGACCAAAACAGAGCACTTGCCAAAACCAAATTTGGTATTTGAGCCTTGCCCTTGGCAAGAATCTCCCATTACAGATCGCTATTGTTGGACATATGCACGAACGTGTTTTTTTCAAACATAGTTTTGCGCAATTCGTGTTGCTATCGTTCGTTGTGCTATGCTGGCAGCATCTATAACTATCATCTCTATAAACACCTCTTCTATGTGGGCTCGATGCCTGAGGTTAAGCCTTTTGATTGTTAGCTTTGAAATTTGCAATGCTGTCTAGAAGGGTGGGTAACTTACATGTGGGTAACTTCTGTTTGATGTATGGCTTCTTTCTCGGCAATGCAGAAGTAATCTGCCACCAGTGCGCAGCTGATCCTAGTTAGCAAGTCTAGCCATCCATCTTCTCGTTCTCTTCTCTCAGCTAGCTCTCTTCTCGTCCCCCTCAAACATCTCTTCGCTCATCTCATAATCATAATCTAGTTCCAGCTCTCGTCACTCCAATCGCCCTACACAACAACATGCATACTCATATGCTCTACTGCATCTTTAATACTAGTCATCCACCTATGATTAACACAATACGGACACCTAACCGGCTGCTCCCCCACCGCATTCAACGCCGCCTCTCTCCTGGTCGGAACCTGCGGAATAACCACCCCACTCGCAGTATGCAACTCAAAAGCCTGTCCCACATTCCCCCCATTCCCATCTCCATTTCCCCCATTCGCCCCATTCACCCCATTCATAACCTCACTCCCAAACAAAGTCGTATTTCCATCCCCCGCACTTTCAGATCCACCCATACCATCAAGACTCTGTCCCCCTCCTTGATTTTGGTTTTGATTATGGTTGTTTTCCATACCGGATGATTGGCCACCCTCGCCGTTTTGTTCAGCGGCGCGCTTTTTTAGGATTTCGGTTTTTGCGCGTCGGCATTGTTGGAGGTGGACTTCAGCACCGTATTCTCGTAATAAACACTCTCTGATCTCAACCGGCGTTGTCTCTTTGGAGATATTCATCAACCGAGGTAATATCTCCATCAGGAACGGTAATCTTGACGCGCTGTTTCTCTGTACTTTCGGTAGGACGGGGACAATTGAGGGGTCGACGTTATTCGGCGTCTCAGAGGGACGAGGTGGCATTGGACCAAGAACTCTTGCTCCACCCACAATATTCCCATCCTCGTCTTGTCGGATCTCCAAACTTGGCGTTGGATGCATCTGTTGTCCCATCCCATTTCCCATGCCTCCATTCATGGAAGCGACGGGCATTTGTTGTCCCATGCCTGGAGAACCCATCATACCCATTTGTCCGACGGGGGCGCCACGCCATTCGAGAGCGTTGAGGCAGGTGTGTCGGTCTCGGAGGACTGTGACTCGTGCTAGGGGTTCGCGTCCATTCTTTCTCTCCCAGTTGCAGCGAATTACGAAGGGGCAGTTGGGGTCGCGTTTGCCTATTCGCAAGATGTCAGTATAACTTTCTTCCAAATTTCATTTTCGTCGGATTCTCTGTTTTCCTCCCAACTTCCAAAGGGAGAAATGTATGTGAACAAGAAGAAAAGACCTACAGCCAACTCTTACCCTCCCTGTATCACTCTTCAATATCCGCGGCTCGAAATGTGCTTCGATTGCCCAAGCATGGAGGGCTTCTTTGAAGGCTTTTAGTGTGGGAAATTCTTGTCGGAGGTGAAGGGGGGGCATTTCTCCTCCTTCTCTTCTCTTTACTCTCTTGTCCCTCGTGTATCTTGTCTATGCCCCTTGTATGCCTGCCTCTATTGTATATCCTTCCCTCTGTGTGCGAGAATATATCTCGGTGGCCTTCTCCTCTCCTCAGCAGAGGTCTGTAATGGTACGAGGCGGTGAGATGACCACGTCGAAATTAGGTTGGCCAGTATCGAGGTTCTCGTCGCGCAAGCGAGGCAGATAGGGGGAGTAATGGATAGGACGGGATGGTAGCAGAGCCGAGATCAATAGGGGGGTCAATCAGGGTATACTGAATACTCGTTTTTGTTGGTTCAAGAGAAGGGAGGGTAGTTGGAATTGACGTTGGGTTATGCGATGTGGCACGATGCGGCGTGGCTGGGGTAGGCGAGTTCATTGGAGCCTGCTTGGTGAGGCATCAAAGATGGTCTGTGCGTTCTCATCACCAAGCTCGCATTTACATCCTCGTTTGCCTTGCCCTCCTTATCATTGTACAAACTCTAGTTAGTTATGATGGGAAGGAGATTGTTTGAGTTGCTTTTAAGATTGCTCAGTTCCGTTATCTCGTATCACGCCCATTTCCAGCAATGTATCCGTACCCTTTCCATACCAAATGATACCCATCCCATTCATCCCATCAATTTCATTCAACCTCCGCCCCAAAAACGCTCGCCCGCAATGATAGCTAATAGCTCCTAACCTTTACTCAATCCCACCGCAAACAAAGAGAAATCCTTGGTATGTCCAGTTGATTCATAATATGCAATCCCGCCGTCATTCGCAACGATAAAGAAATAACAATCCCATCACAACACCTCGAAACGCCTGATATCCACCTATATTTCCTCTCAAGAATCCTCCGCTAGAAACAAAGTTTGTTTTCAAATGGGAGTAAGAAAAAGTCTGCTAATGATGTTGATAGAATAGTGAGTGTGGGATTGGCTGCTAAAGCAACTATTACCATACTCGTAAGAATGTCTGTACATCTGAAGCAGATTAAGAATTGAAATGATGTTGGTACTGTATGCTGTGGGAAATCGCCAGCCTAGGATAGTTGGTTGACCGGCGAAGCTGCCTGCAGTGTTGACAAACATATATGTTCAATCCACATATAACATGAGTTTGTCGTTCCTTGAAAGAGCGATGTCCAAGTCATTGTTGCTCAACATAGTCGGTCGTGTTCCACTCTGTTCGTCATTGTAGGAAAGTGAAATCTCCTCGTCTGCTGGAATCCTGAGACGTTCTTTGATCTTCTCGTACAGTTGCATGTACTGGATCTCTGTGGGAACTCGAATAGCAATTGTCTCGTCTCCTTTCTTGATCTTGATTTTGATTGCAGATGGCTGCTGTCCGCCATTGAGGCCTGGTGATGCTGAACTTGTGGATTGGGAGAGTGAAGAAGTCTGTCGTGTCGGTTGCTGACCATTTGGCCGAACACCAGGAGCGGCTGATAATCCGCCTTGGTAACCACCACCATTCAGATTGCCTCTAGATGACTGTCTCGAAGCTCCATTTGTTGGAGAATCTGTCGACGATGGCTGAGACGCTCCTGATAATCTGTACTCCTCATTCACAGCATTGGGATCTATTTCGTAGTCCCCTTCCCTCGGCGCGAAGAATTGTTTGACCAGTGTGCACCTCGAGATATATGGAGGCTGCGTAAGCAGGTTCTTGACGTATGCATCCAGATTATGCTGTCTCCCTTCCGTAATCGCATCTGTGACATAATTGACGGGTCCAGGCATGTATGGCAGAGTCCTCTTCTGGGTTCCGGTATTACCAGCTTCCGCAGGGAACTCTGTCAACAGTGCAATCTGGAAATCGTAAAAATCTTCGTAGTACCGCGACAATTCCCAATGTCGTCCATCCTCCAATGCAGCTTCAATAACGAACCAATATTTGTCTTCTGCAAAACAGTATCGAGGTATTCGTGCCGAGATTGGGGCGTAAAGTTGGGAGTTTGATTTCGCGGCGTATTGATTCTGCTGGACCTGTTGTTGTTGCATGGACCTGACTTGCTGTGATTGTCTCATCTGCACCTGCTGCAATTTATTAGTCATTATACAGTGAGGGCTAAAATGAAATGAACATACGTAGCCATTGGATTGCCTTTGCTGCAGGCTCATCCTCTCCATGCCCTGTTCCATTTGTTGTTGCTGCTGCTGATTGGAAGCCTCGAACTTTCCCAGTGTGATACTACTATTCTTGTATTCCGCCGCCATCTTCTTCCACTCCTCTACTTTCGGTACGCCTGCCCTTTGGACTGCCTCTTGTGCGTCAGGAACTGCCTGTCCAGAGACCATATCTCTTATCTCGATGAATGATACCGGAATCAATCCAGGTCCTCCCAACCTTCCAATCGGCTTTGCCACGAACCATTCAGGATTCGATTGTGCGATCACAATAATCGCCTCACCAGCCTTCGCATCTAATTCATCTGGCCGCTCCGCGGCAAAGTCGTACATCACTATGCCATAAACCATCGCACCGGATCCTTTACCCATTGTTTTCGACGATCGCGCTGTATCGGTCCCTATTAGAGTTCCTGATCCTGATGTGTCGGAATATCCTGAATCGTGATCTGGCATTCGAACGGCTTGTGGTGAGGATTTATCTGATTGTCCGCTATCTCGCTCGGTCTTCCCCAAGGCCTGAAAGAAGGCAACCGGAACCAGTCCTCTCGCATCTGGAAGCGCCGGGTTACATGCCTCGTACCAATCCGTATCATTTTCTCGTCCAATTACGTGGAAAAAGTCGCCCTTCTGAAACGATAATTCTTGGCTGGACTGAGCCTCATAGTCGTATAATGCGCGAATAACCTAGATCGGAGCGCAGGGAGTCAACAAAGGACCTCAAAGTATGCGACGGACTCGTATGATTCACCACGTACCTTTTTTGGCGGGACGATCGCGACCGCAGATTTAGGTGTGATTGAGATATGGTTCACTCTCTCCTTGTCGTTCTTCAGACTCCGCCTGAGAGCCTGAAAGAATCGCATTGTTAGCACATTCAGGATCGAGGTGCACATCGCAGGCGGCCAGCGTCTCCTAATAAACTCCCAAAAGAGGGGGCGACGAACCTTCATATTGTTTGAGTTTGCTTTGCTTGTCGCACACCTCCAGCCGGACAAAAGCAAAATTCTCTCCGACGAGTGTGCCCGTGTGCACAGTTCTGGGTGGGTGGTGGTCACAGTCGGGCTGATTTGTTTGTTCTGCGCAACTCCTTCTTCCGGCGATGGGCGATCCACGGGCGTGAGTCGAAATCTAGACAAAGGGTTGAGTCGACGAGGAGTGAAGAACCGGCGAACAGGAGGATGAATCAGCAGCGGTATATCAAATTTAACAATTCCCCTGGCGCGCGTTGGGTCTGCTTGGGATTAGAGTGAAGGATGGAATCTAAAGGTGGGAAAGAGCCTGGGAAGGTGCGAAAGCGGTTTAGCGGCAGCCCCTCAAAGAAAGCACAGGCACTCGAGGGTGATTGGGGGATTTGCAATTGTAATGCCGCAGAGAGGGATCGAGTCGAGATGGATTAATTGCCACGATGAGTCGAGAGGAGAATTATGTCGAAAATAGGAGGGATATGGATGGTATGGTAGGGATCGATAGGACACCAAATAATTGTAGAGTCAACGCACTAGATTGGGCAGCCCACAGCTCACAACCCACTCTCCTGCATTCGTGGTGCTCGAGTGGTGCTCGTCCTCTCCTCTGACTGCTCCACACTGCAAGTCCCGCGATTAAAATGCCCTCGCAGCCAGTACTTGAAAGCGTTCCCGTCCAGAATTAGAGCCCACGTTCTGCACGTCTCAGAGTGAACTCTGCATGTGGGAGGGAAGATCGTGAAAGTATAACATCATAATGCTTGAACGCATTCCGAGAGATCAACTGTTCCGAGAACCCAAAGCCCGATATGCAGGATCCGAATATATCTCTGTGGCCCCATTATGCCTCACCCTGGGATCTTCAGCTGGCACAAGCCTTTGGGGACAGGAACTGAAGATCACCATTTCTTCGGATCATTTCCAGTCACGAGTTCTCTACAAACATTCATACTTTCATACCGCTTCATTCTTTACCTATAGCTGCTTCATAGCGTGATCACTTTCGCCTCTCAATCACTATCACCAACATACACAGCTCTCACCCGTACAGCTGCATCACGCAGGTCCTCCTCCGTTCTCTATGGTCTGCCTGCGCAAGGCCCATCCAATAACCACCTCTCTACGCCTCAGAACCGCTTCCAGCCCCAAGCGGCGGCACTGTAGGCCTCCAGATAGGTCGTGGTCGCCTCTGGGGCTGAGAAGCGCATGGCATTCAGCGCATCGATTGTCTATTTCTATTTGCCAAGTTCGATTTGCCACATGCTCACCTTCTCGAATCCAACATTCTGTCCAAGATATTCTGGAACAAGCGCGAACTCTATGGCTTGAATTCTTCATCCTCCAGATATGGATGAATGTCATCGCCTTACAGCTGAAGCACAGCTAGGAGAGCATCCCGAAGCCACGCTTCACTTCCCAACCACGCATATCCCACGACGCGGCTTCGCACGCGTTACACTCGCGAACGTGCCAATCCCTCAGCCCAACCTCGAGACTACCAGGATGCATCCCCCGATAGAGTTCTCCTGAGACTATCGATAAGGGAGTAGCGTACTGGATCACCGGTAGAGTATTCGGGATTGGCATCCGCGAACACAACATGAAACAATCGCTCGCTGCTATTCACGACCGGTAATTTGCTCCCCCTCAACTGTCATCTCTGCATACAGTACTCTCGCACTAAAACCTAGACCCCGAGGCATGTGAAGAACTCTGATTCCTTGAACCTCAAGAAACAAATTAAAGTGCAAGGTCCGGAAAGAAGAAACTGCGATCAGGGTCGATCCAAAGTTCTGGACTTGGTGATTTGTATAAAGGATTGAATTTCTTCTAGTTCTAGCCCCCCTTTCTTCACTTCCTCTTCATACTCTACATACTTCGTATTTCTTTATTAAACTTCAACATGATCATGATTTGTTGTAATCACCTCATCGATCTTTCCGTCGCGTGAGAATTTCCCCGTTGTGGATATCTAAACAGCATCCACAATACTCAATCTCCAACACCCCTCATCAGCATCTCGAACCTTCTCCCGCTCCTTCTCTCTCCATGCCTCCTTCCTTACACACCTTCCACCCACCCTTCCAGAACGTCATACCTTTATCTTCCAACCCTTACCCTCACGTTTCGGAAGCAAACCCCGCCTTATGCGTAAAATAACATCAAGGAAAAAAGGCTTCCCCATAAATAAACCCCGAACCTGGGGGATCGCTGATCTTGATTGGTGGGAGAAAGGTGTTACAGTTATGCGTGCGGATCGCGACGCTCCCGAGTGAGTCGCCGTGCTTACCGTTGTACCCCTGATTTTCGGGACGTCATAATCTCGGTCTCTTTTCGCACTTTCTAGAAGTCTGGTATCCTTTTTGAGATTTTTGGTGGTGCGGATTGGAGTGTGTGTGGTGGTGTGGGAGAAAATGTACAAGGTATGGAATTAGGGCATTGTGGAGTTTGGTGATGCTTTTTCCTTTCGAAGCGAGACTATGTTGGATAGAGGGGTTTTTTTTGACTCAGGCGCTTTTTCCGGCAGGTCGTTTTGACGTTGCTTTTGAGTTTGTTCTTTTTGTTTGTGGTGACACGTTTGATTCGGGCGTGGGGTGAATGGTTGGTGTTGATGGTGTTCATGGAAAGTGTCTCGAAGCCGGTGTCACTCTCTGGCACCGGCAACGGTAGTAACCGTTGGCCCGTTGTTTCAAGGTTTTGAGAAAGCAAGTTTTGCTTATTTTGCTTCATTTGATCTTGATTTTAGTTTGTTCGCGTTCTCAAATGATTCAGTCACGAGGGGGAATCGCAATTGTTGCAGGGTTGCATATTCTCGATAAGGAGCATGAGAGTGAAAACCATCAAACTCAATCCATAGTCTGTACCAGCTTGCGAAGTTCAGCGACTGAGATCCAAACGGACGAAAGGATCACACAGTGAATTGTCGTCTGGAAACATCAAAGATGCTCAACTTTCTCGCCTCTTCTTCAAATCTGTCCTCAGAAAGTATATATTTACTAAACTGTTGGCAATCAAATAATATCGACAACTGTAGTTTTTTTTGCAAAGAGCCTTAGACATCGTCTAAGAAGAGACTGATGGACATATATAGGGAGTAGCAGAATCACAGCGAAGTTAGAGTCAGTCCCAGGCGGCAGTCGTCCATCGTCCGTGTGGCATGTGGGACGGAAGTCGCCCTTTTATAGAGGTTGGCAGTCACGGCTCTTCTATACAGTGAGTGATGCAGGAGCGAGAAAAAAGTTGTCATTATTGCAAAGGCATTGATGACTGGAAATAGGAGTTGGAAACAATTCTTCCTCGTAATTCCTTGCGAAAGTCTGCATTTTCATATTTTCTGAGAACAAAATCCCTGCTGGGCTTGATAACCTTGCTACTTGGTTATTAAGAAACTCACAAAGGGTGAGAAACTGCAGCAAAGGTACGGATCTAAAATACTGCGTTGGGGAGAAACACGTGACTCCATCCCCATTTGTCCACTCGCCATTTCCTGATGAAGTGTTCTAGTCTCTAGAACATGTTGAAGTTCTCCTTTTCAAGTCTTTGATGTGTTTTGCGTTACATCTTGCTTCAAATGCGGGGATGTGCGGGACAGTAGCACTTTCGCAGAGTTTAGTATTCCTGCCTGCAAATTTCTGCGACTTCTCGAGCCGTATGACCATCGGCGTCTCGGACATTCACATCGCACCCAGCCTCCTCTAAAAGCTGCATCATCTCAGTATCCAAGTTTTTCGCCGCTAGATGCAGAGCAGTGGAACCGTGAGAAGTCGGCATGTTAATGTTGCACCCAGCTTTGAGTAAAGCACGAACGCATTCAGGTTTTCTCGTCCACACTGCGTCGTGTAGGACGGTGTGGCCTTCATCGCTCATGGCGTCGGTACTGCACCCTACCTCAAGAAGAGTGTGAATGACTTTCACGTTATCGGGTGTTCCCTCCCAAACTTGGTTGTTTACGGTGTTTAGAGCAGAATAGCCGTGTGACACGAGGGCGTCGATATCGATGTCCCGTCCAGCTTTTAGGTAAGCGTTCTGAATCCTAACAGTGTAAATTTGCATCACAGTATGCAATGCCGTACGGCCCTTGGAGTCTGTAGCATCAATAACACACCCAGCGTCAAGTAGATCATGCACTATATCACCATTGTTTGCCATTGCCGCATAATGCAGAGCTGTGCCTTCGCCGCTGAAATCTAGATTGCAATCTGCTCCAGCATTCAATAATACTTGTGCAACGTCATTATGTGACCTCCAGACCGCATATTGTAAAGGTGTGCGTTTGCTTTTTCTCTTGTCGCTACGGTGGAGAGGAAATGACCCAGCAGCATTCACGTCAATCATCTTCAGCCCCACAAGCCTCGAGACAATGTGAAGACTTTGCGAACTGGGTGTATCGCCAAGTATGTCTCCAGCATTGAAGCCGATTTTACTTGTTGCTAGCAATAGCTCAAGGAAGGAAAAATTGCCGTTTAGTGCACCGTAATATAAGGCGGTCGTTCCGTAAGTGCCAAGTGCGTTGTGGTTGCGCTGTAATAGGAATTTGACTGCGGACTCTATGCGTCCCGGAAATCCATACTTAGCAGCGAAGCAAATTAAGTCTCTTTCGACGCTGGCAAGGTCTGCGAAATCGGTCATTACATCAAGTAGAAGCTCAAGAACTTTAACACCACCATGCAGTTCCCTGTCATTTCGAAGTAGAATTTGAAGAGCTGTCGCACCAAAGCAATCGATGATGTCGATGTTGGCACCCACTAGGATGAGCGACTGTGCTATATCGAAAGGATAGACCAGATCACCAACTACTCCAAATGATGCCAGCGCAATCCGACCATCCTGATCGACTGCGTTGACATTAGCTCCAGCTGCAACAAGAAATCTACATTGTTCTCGGGGATTGGGGCTTTTGCTGTCCCTGGAGAGAGAAAGGCGATATTGGTAACGAGCCCAGAGGACAACTAATGGTTTACCATGATCGTTAACTGCATTGACATCGGCTCCGTGTTCAAGAAGCCATCGCGCGAGCGGGAAATTCCCCAGGTGAACCGCAACGAGCAGAGCGTTCAGGTTCCCGAAATCGTTGAATTGGCCCCAGTTGAAGTCACTAAATGTGCTGAGATGATCAAGGACATCAAGCCAACCAAATCGGCAGGCCATAAGCAAAGCCGTTGACGGATCGCCAAGTAGCTCTTCCAGCTCCTGCATCTTCCAGTTTGCCGGCACCCGCCGCATCGAAAATTCCCAAACTTTGAAGGCTTGTGACATCTCGAGTTCCTCAAAACAAAGTTGTATCAATCTTTTTTGGTGAAATGTGCCGTGATAGGGCCAGTTCACGATAGCATATTGCACGAACTCGTCGAACTCATTGAACCGGGAGGGACATTTCGCCTTAAAGTCAGAGGTAAAGACGTGGAAGCATCTTTCTAATACTATCCCATTGGTCTTGGTTGAATGGTACTCGTCTTGCATTTCAAAATATTCTCGGACGGACAAATGTGCGAAGCGGAAAATATTCAGAGTATCATCTAGGACAACTAGATTGGAACAAATTCCCAGCAGCTGTTTTGTAGTTATTTCTAAGCGCTGGCCGTTTGAGTCAACCGAGATGGCAGTGATGAAGTGTAGCGATTTCAGTGTCTTTCTCGCACAGAGCAACCAGCAAATAGTCCGGTTTGCTATATCCTTGCTTCTCGCTCCGGAATTTCTAATACGCTCATGGATGATTGCGTACGAATCCTTGAGGGTCCTGGGCAGCCGACCAAGCTCTGCAGAAATGTCTTCCTCGTGCTTCATCCGCTCTGTGTCGCATAGATTGTCGATCTGTAGGCTCACCCAGCGAAACCTGCCATACTTTAGTCAAAGATCTTTGATAGTCATAGGACGACCTACATTCCCTGAGCTCCGGAAATCAGCGTTTTCCTGATCTTCTCTTGCAAAGTTTCTGAGACCTCACCGTAGAGCAATCTTTTTTCATTCACAGCTTTTTGTACCTCGACACTCACATAACGTTCTATATCCTCTCCGTTATCGCTTGCTTTTATGAAGATATTCTGTGACTGCTCCAAACGGCACACGATATCGTTGTCATCCCGAGAAGACACAAAGACCTTGACCAAGCTTGCCGATTTCTGAATGATGTTGTCCAATGCCCGTAGAAGCTCGTGTCGTCTCTTTGGATTACATTCGTCGAGAGCATCAATCACGATTGTTGCTGGATTTTCGTTGAGCAGAGCAACGATGAGCTCCTCGCACTCTGAAACATTCAACCTGTCGAGATCGCAGCCATCATCGTCAGCCTCCTGCTTTTTCTCCTTGTAGCAGCTAGCAACTGGCTCTCGAATCGGGAGATTGGCCGTTGAGCACGAAAGTTGCTTCAGAATGCAGCGTAATATCTCGTCCGGATCCGCACGTTCTGGCTCACCTACAGCTCTCAAGCAGTAAAACAGGGCCAAGGGGGCTGGTGACTTGGAATTGCCGCTCTCTGAGTTGTCGTTCTCTTGACGGATATTCTCAATAACCGAGTACCTGATCAAATCAGCAAGTGACTTCTACAAACATCAGGGACTTACACAAGCCGTGACTTCCCAGATCCAACTACAACAGAAACTGGTCAGCTTTCGTGGCAGCTTTGTAAGATGATTTACATACGAATGCCATGTAGCCACAGTATCGATGACACACTCGATTTCCTCCAGTCCATGAAAGCTTCTTTCTCGAGGAGCCACCGTCCCGAGTTCGGGAGAAACCCCTCACCCATAGCCTTATGATGAGCCCTGAAGTTGACTTTTGAAAGCCAAGTCAAAAGGCTTCTACGCTCCTTAGCTGTACCGATGTCAGACAAAGTGTAGTGTCAAGAATGGTGATGCGAACCTTTGAGTGAATCGTGAAGTGCTTCGATTTGAGTGGCTTGGCGCAAAATTGGGGCATCCAGGTCGGACAGGATCTTCTTCAGATCATCAATGTGGAGCTTCATTAGGCTCATATCTAATCAATAAAGTAAGCATTCGGATGTCCGAGACCCTATCTCAGTGATTATACTTACCCTCATGGGACAGTTTCGCACGCTCGGCGTCTAGGAGACTCAAGCAGTGGTTGACATCTGCTTGGGCCTTCTCGATCTTGTCGAGAAAGGACTCGACGCTGGATTCGGCAGTGTGTACAGTAACTGGCATAAAGTTCCCGTGATTTGCTGTTTTTACACCAAAACTCGCCTTATTCCACGCTGCGCATCACAATAACCACCTTTTAA
>MU119660.1:0-31443 GCA_014904845.1 Acephala macrosclerotiorum | reverse complement strand
AATATTTTAATTATTTTTAAATCGATTAAAATATAATTAATATTACGTAATAAATTATTTTATTTTTATTTTAATTTTTTATTTGAAATTATTACGTTTTTTTTTATTAAAATTTAATATTACGTAACGATTAATAAATTAAAAATTATTTTTAATTAATATATAAACGTAATATATATTTTACGAGTTTATTATTTTTAGTATTAATTAAATCGTAAATATTAAATATTTTTTATTTTTTATTTATAATTTAATTTTTTTTTATTTTATTTTTTTTTAAGTTTATAAATTGTAACGTTAATAATTTTAACGTATTATTTATTTATATATCGACGATTTTAAATATTTTTTTATTTTTTTAATTAAAAAATAAAAAATATTTATATAACGTTTTATAATTATATTATAAAATTATAATTTTAAATAAAAATCGAAATTAAAATTAAAATTATTTTTTAATTTATATATTAAATAATAATTTTTTTTTATAAAAATATATTTTTTTAATTCGTTATTAAAAATTTAAATTATAATTTTTATTTTTTCGTATAATTTATTCGTTATTTTATTTTTAATTTTATATATTAATTTAAATTTAAAAATCGAAATATTTTTATACGTAATTAAATCGTATTATATAAATTTAAAAACGTTTTTAATAAATTTTTTTTTTATATAATATTAATTAAAATTTTTATTATTAATCGTTTACTTTAAAAACTAATATTAACTTTTATTAAATTACGTATTATTTACGTAATACGAATTATTTCAACTATAGACGATTTCAGTAAAATTTAATCGAAGTATTTAAATGTAGTGATTTGATTGATTTATTAAAGAATTTTATAGTAAAAATAATTTGAAAACTTCGAAATAATATATAATCGTTTTAACGAAAAATATTACAATCTCAATTGCGTTATACTTTAAATATTAATTCAAATTATTATATAAATAGTTTAATATTTGAAAATAAATTGAAATTTAATTAAATATTATCAAATTTTAAATTTTAAACGATTTTATTAATTTGTTATTATGTAAATCAATAAAATATAATCGTATTTAATAAAAATAATAATCGTAAAATTTTTAAATACGCTATTATTTTAAATATTAAAGTATTTAAATATTAAAATTGTTTTACGATTATATAATTTTTAAAAAAAATTTTAAAATTTTTTTTTTTTAATAAATATAATCGTAATAAATATTTATAATCAATAGAATCAATTATAATAATTTAATATAAAAAACGAAAATTTCAAAGAATATTTCTTTAATATAAAACTCTATTAAAAATGCGTTTTTATTTTAAATACTAAGATTTCTAATTGTAAAACATTTAAATATTTAATTGCGCAATTTTTAAAAAAAATTTCAAAAAGTTTTTTCTTAGAATTATATACTAAAAAAAATAATTTAAATTAATTGAATCGATCGTAGTAATTCAATAAAGAAAACAAAAATTTCAAAGAATATTTTTCTAATATAAAACTCTATTAAAATTGCGTTTTTATTTTAAATATTAAAAAATTTATCAATTTATCGATTTTATTATTCGATAAAATCAAAATTATTTTAATTTCAAATTTTTATAAAACGCTCAAATTAAAAGTTTTTAATTTAAAATTTGAAATAAAAATTAATTAAATAAATTACTAAAATCGAAAACTTTAAAACTTTTTATAAAAACGTTTTTATAAAATTTGCGAAATAAAATATATATCGAATAAAAAAAGAGAAAATTCGTTTATTAATTGATTCGTTTACAAATCGACAAATAAATTTCTTTTTTTAAAATAAAAAAAATATTTTTCGTAATATTATTATTATTATTATTAATATTTATAAAATTAAAATATTTTTATTCGAAATAAATCGTAAATTTAAATTTATTTTTCATATTTTTCAATTGTTTATAACGTTTAAATTAAATTTTAATTAAAATTAAATAATAATTATTATTATTATTTTAATTTTTAATTTTTAATTTTTTATATTATATTTATTATTTTTAATTTTTCGTTTTTTTATATAATTCTCGTTAAATATTTTTTTATCGATTTTTTAATTTATAATTTTCGAAAATAAAATTTAATTATAATTAATTTATCGATTTATCGATTTATAAAATAATTATATAATATATTTTTTATTTGTAATTATTAATAATTTATATAATTTTTTTTATTTTTTATATTTTTTAAAAATTCGAATTTTAAAATTAATTAATAAATTTAAAATTATTAAATATTAAAATTTTTTTTTATTATTAATATATTATTAATATATTATTTTACGAATAATATTTTTTTTTTTTTATTATTATTAATATAAAAATATTTATATTGAAAATTTTAAAATATATTTTAAATATTAATAAAATTAATACAAATTCGTTCAATTTTATTAAATTGTTATAAGTTTTTATTATTATTTATAATATTTATTTTTTCGTAATATATTTTATTATTTTTTTCGATATAATCATATATATTTATCGTAATAAAATATAATATTATTTTATTTTTTTAATTAAAAAATTTTTATTTTTATTATTATAATTTTTATTTATTATTTAAATTTTACGAATATAAATTTTTTTTTAACGTTATGAATTAAAATTTTTAATTATTTTAAATATATATTAATTTAATATTTTTTAATTATTTTACGTTTATATAATAATAATAATAAAATTTATTAATTTGTTTTAATTATTAAAATATAAAATTTTTATATTTAATTTTATTAAAAATATTTATTAATTATTATATTAATAAATATTTAAATTTTTTATATACGTATTGTAAATTTATATTTATTAAATAATATTAAATACAAACTTTTTTTAGTTTTATTAATAAAATTTTTAAATATTTTTATTTATATATAATTAATATAATTATATTATTATTACGTTTTTTTATACGATTTTTTATATTATTAAATTAAATTTTAAATTTATTTATATTTTTTAAAAATAATAAAAATAATATATTATAAAATATAATATAAAAAATAACGTTTTTAATAAAAATATAAATTTTAATCGTATTTTTAATTTTTATATTATTTATTTCGAATTAAATTTTTTTTTACGATTTAAAATATTAAATTTAATTCGTAAATCGATTTTTTATAAAATTATAAATTAATTATATTTTATTATTAATATAATAATTACGTTTATATTTAATAATATATTTTAAAAAAAATTTATAATATATTTATTTATAAATTAAAAAAGAAATTTAATTTAAATTTTTTTTAATTATTTAATTTTATGATTAATTTTTTAATATTAATATATTTTATAATAAAAAAAAAATTTTTATAAGTTTTTTATTATTTTTTTATTTTTTAAAATCGAATTTTTTTGTATTTAAAATAAAAATATTAAAAATATTAAAAAAAAAAAATTTTATAAATTAAAAAAATTTAATAATTTATTATAAAAATGTATTTTTTATAACGAAAATAAATTTTGTTTTTAAATTTTTTATATATTTATTATTTTTCTTTTAAAAAATATTTTATAAATTAATAATTTATTTTTTTATAAATATAATTTTTTTTTTCGAATAATTATTTCGATTATATTTATCGTATTTTTAATTTTTATAATTATAATTATATTTATTTTAATTATATTTATTATTATAATTTTTATTTATTTTATATTTATTATATTTATAATTAATAAAATAAATATTAAAATTTAATTATTTTATATTTTTTTTTTTTTTTAATTAATATTAAATTTTTTTAATATATTTTTAAAATTTATAAAATATATACGATATTTTTTAATAATATTTGATAAAATATTTATTTTTTATTTTTTTTAATATAATATTTATATTAATATAATAAACTCGAAATAATTTTAATTTTTTATATTTATTATTATTATTAAAATAAAAAAAATTTAAATTATTAAATTTTTTAACGAGTATTTTTTTTATTTTTATTCGAAATTTTTTTATATTATACGTTTAATATTTATTATAAATTTTTTTTAAATTCTATAATCGTTTTAAAATTTATAATCGTTTTATCGAAGATTATAAAATTAAAAAATTTATTATTGTAATTAATTTCGTTTTAATAATTTTTTTTATTATCATTGTAAATAATATTATATTTATTTAAAAATTTATTCGTAATATTATATTTGTTTTTTATTTTTATAAAATTTTTAACGATATTTTTAAGTTTTTAAAATAAAGATTTCGAAAATACGTATATTTTATTTTTATTTCGATATATTTTTATTATAATTTTTAATTTATATTTAAAATTTTAAAAATTCTTTTTTTGTTTTTTAAATTAATACTTTTGAAAATTTTTATAAATTTAATTATTAAATAATAAATGTTTTTTATTTAAATTTTTATTGTATATTTAATTTAAATTATAATTTTTATAATTTATTTAAAATTATTAAATTAAATCGTAATTAAATCGAAAATTAAATCTTTTTTTTATTATTATTATATTTTCGTATTTAATTAAATTATATATTATTATCGTTTTTAAATAAAAATTTTAATTTATTCGTTTAATCGTTTATATAATATATAAATATTATTTTTCAATTTTTAAAATTGTTTTTATAAAAATCTTATATAATAAGATTTTTATATTTGAACTTTTTAAATATTTTAAATTTATATAAAATAAATTCGTTTATAATAAATTTATTTAAATTTAATTTTTCGAAATCGATTTATTTTTTATATTTGTTTTTATCGTAATAAAATTTTTTTTTTTTATTATACGTTTATTTAATTTAATTTTTTTTAATATAAAAAAAATTAAAATAAATATTTATTATTAAATAATAAAAAAATATTCAAAAAAAATAAATTGTTTTTCAAAAAAAAAAAAAATTTTTTTTAAATATTAATTTTTATTATTTTAAAATATCGATTTATATTCAATAAATTTATTTATTTTAATATAAACTTATTTATTTGTATATAAAATATAAATAAAAATTTATATTAATCGTAGTTTAAATACGTTTTAAATAACGTAAAAATAATATATAACGTTTATTATTATTTTTATTATTGATTTTTCTTATTATACGTAATAAACGTAAATTAAAAAAAGTGTAATTAAAATTTTAATAATTATTTTTTTAAATTTTAAATTTTAAAAAAAATTTTATATTTAATTAATAAAATTAAATATTAATCAATATTAATAATATTAAAATATTCGAATATATTAATATATTATATTTAATAAACGTAATTTTTATATATTAAATATAAAAATTATTAATTATTTAAAAAATTAAATATAAAATTAAAAATATTAATATATTTTCAATTTTTATATTAATTTTTTTTAATTAAAATACGTAATAAATATATATATATATTTTAATATACGTAAAAATTATATAATTATTAATTTAATTAATATTTTATTTAAAAAAATTTTTAAATATTTTTTTATTTTTTAATTATAATTATAATATTATTTAAAAATAAAAATATATTTATTAATTTAATTAATAAAATAATTAATAAAATAAAAAAAATACGATTTAAATTAAATCGTATATAAATTTTTTTTTTGTAAATTTTTTTTTTTTAATTATTTATTCGATTTAAAAACTAATATTAATTTTTATTAAATTACGTATTATTTACGTAATACCAATTATTTTAATTATAAATAAAAATTATTAAATTTAATCGAAATATTTAAATATAACGATTTAATTAATTTATTAAAAATTCAACGATTTTATAATTTTAAAATAATATATAATCATTTTAATAAAAATTATTAAAATCGTACAATTATAATTACGTTTATAATTTTTATTTATTAATTAATTTAAATTATATAATATTTATAAATAAATTAAAATTTAATTAAATATTTTTAAATTTTAAATTTTAAATAATTTTATTAATTTGTTATTATACAAATTAATAAAATTTAATTATATTTAAAAATGTTTTTCTCGTTTCAAAAGAAAAAATTCGTTCGTCGACTCGCAAACGAATTAATTAACGAACGAATTTTTTCTTTTTTTATTCGATATATATTTTATTTCGCAAATTTCGTAAGAGTATTTCTACGAAAAATTTCAAAGTTTTCGATTTTAGTAATCTATTTAATTAATTTTTATTTCAAATTCTAAATTAAAAATTAAAAATTTGAATATTTTATAAGAATTTGAAATTAAAATAATTTTATTAAAATAATAATTTTAATTCTATCAAATAATAAAATCGATAAATTAATAAACTTTTTAGTATTTAAAATAAAAACGTACTTTTAATAAAATTTTATATTAAAAAAATACTTTTTAAAATTTTTATTTTTTATATTGAATTACTACGATCGATTTAATCAATTTAAATTACTTTTTTTAATATATAATTCTAAAAAGAAACTCTTTAAAAAAAAATTTAAAAATTGCGCAATTAAATATTTAAATGTTTTATAATTAAAAGTTTTAATATTTAAAATAAAAACGTATTTTCAATAGAATTTTATATTAAAAAAATACTTTAAAAAAAAACTTTTTAAAATTCTCGTTTTTTATATTAAATTACTACGATTAATTCTATTGATTATAAATACTTATTACGATTATATTTACTAAAAAAAAACTTTTTAAAATTTTTCTTGAAAATTGTACAATTGTAAAATAATTTTAATATTTAAATATTTTAATACTTAAAATAACAATGTATTTAAAAATTTTGCGATTATTATTTTTATTAAATACGATTATATTCTATTGATTTACGTAATAACGAATTAATAAAATCACTTGAAATTTAGAATTTAACAATATTTAATTGAATTTCAATTTATTTTCAAATATTAAATTATTTATATAATAATTTGAATTAATATTTAAAACGTAATACAATTGAGATTTTAATATTTTTCATCGAAATAATTATATATTATTTTGAAGTTTTTAAATTATTTCTATTACAAAATTCTTTAATAAATCAATCAAATTACTACATTTAAATACTTCGATTAAATTTTATTAAAATCGCTTATAATTGAAATAATTCGTACTACGTAAATAATACGTGATTTAATAAAAATTGATATTAGTTCTTAAAACGAACGATTAATAAAAATAGCGATTATAAAACTTTTTTAAATACGTTTTTATTTTAAATATTAAAATACTTAAAAATCCAATTATATAATTTTTAAAAAAAATTTAAAATTTTTTTTTTAATAAATATAATTGTAATAATTATTTATAATTAATAGAAATAATAAAATCAATTCGTAATAATTTAATATAAAAAACGAGAATTTTAAAAAGTATTTTTTTAATATAAAACTTTATTAAAAATGCGTTTTCATTTAAAGTTTTAAAATAATAATAAAATATTAAAAAAAAAAAATTTTCAATTTTATAATTATACAATTTTCAAAAAAAAATTTAATATAAAAAACGAGAATTTTAAAAAGTATTTTTTTAATAATATAAAATTTTGTAATAAATACGTTTTTATTTAAAATATATATTAAAAAAAATAATTTAAATTAATTAAATCGATTTTAATAATTCGATATAAAAAACGAGAATTTTAAAAAATATTTTTTTAATAATATAAAATGTTATAATACGTTTTTATTTTAAATATTAAAAAATTTATTAATTTATCGATTTATTATTCGATAAAATTTAAAATTTTATTTTAATAATTATTTTAATTTTAAATATTTATAAAACGTTTAAATTAAAAAATATTAATTTAAAATTTAAAATAAAAATAAATTACTAAAATCGAAAATTTTATAATTTTTTATAAAAACGCTATTACGAAACTTATAAAATAAAATATATATCGAGTAAAAAAAAAAAAACTCGTTCGTTATTAGTTTATTTAATAAATCGTTAAACGAGTTTTTTTTTTTTCAAAACGAGAAAACTATTTTTTTTATTATATTATTTTTTAATTTACGAATCGATTTTTTTCGATTTTTAATATATAAATATACAAATATAAAAATTTTAAAACGATTTAATTAAATTTGAAATCGATTAAACGATTATTAAATAAACGAACAAATCGTAAAAATATTAAAAATAAAAATAAATATATTTAAAATTAAAACGTTTAATATTCGAAAGTTCGACGTTTCAAAATTCGACGCTTGAAAGTTTAACGTTTAAAAATTTAACGTTTAAAATTGCTTAACTCGAAATATATTACAATATACAATATAATAATAAATACGTAATATTAATTTTTATTTATTTAAAATTATTATTTTAATATAAAATTTTTTTTATTATTATTATTATTATAATACTTATTATAATAAAATATATTCTTAGTTTAATTACGTAATTTAATTAATTTTAATTCGAAATAATAATATTAATTTAATTTTATATTATTATAATAAATTATATTTAAAAACTTTAATTATAATTATATTTATTTTATAATATTTAATATTTTATTAATTCTTTTATTAATTTTTTATTAATATTTTTTTAAATTAAATTTTAATAAATTTATTTTTATTTTTATACAATTTATACAATTTATACATTTTTTATAAAGGCTTTACAAAACTTATAAAGGACCCGTGGATAGAAGACTAATATATTTTCGCCCTATAAAAGACTCGTGGATAAAGGGAAATTTTTAAAACTCTATCCCATGGGTCTCCCACGAGCAGCCTAGCGATGCCATTCGAGCTGCCTTGGGATTATGTCGTTCTACCGACATCAAAGGTCGAGAAGCCTAGTACGCTGCGTAAGAGAATTAAAACTAAGAACCAAAGAATTCTTAAGCGCTCTTCGAAAGCATTCAGAGATTCGATCAAATGGAAGGATCTGTCAAAGGAGACGTCAAACAACGGGTCAGGCAACATGCCAGACAACAAGTCGGCAGAAGCGTTTGAAAGCAAGCTAGAGAGCGAACCAGAGAGCGAACCGCCCAATCTCGACTTATTTCAGCCAGGGTACAAACTTGCACGCAAGGAACTTGGTTGGGCACTGGTTGTCCCAAAGAATGTGGAAGCCGGGGATTTCGCGTGTCACATAGAAGGCACCGACTTGATATTCGTCATGAGAGTAGATGAGAATTGGCGAGAGGACTGTCCGACGAAATGCAAATTGGTTAGTAGAGCCGTACATCTTTTCGGTCCTGGATACCCTACAGACGGATATATCAACATAGAACACTGGAACGAAGACGGACGGTATCGGAGGAGGAACTGGATGGTAAACTTTCAGGTGGATTTCCCTACTTTGCAGCAGATGACTTGCACGTCTGCCGATACTGCCCATTTGACCTGGAAGTGACTTTATGAATACATTGTTGAAGGTTGAAATTGGTACGAAGGAATTCAATTAGGTGGCGTTGGATAGGAGGTAGAGAATGGATGACTGAAGACCCGTTGAAAGACCACTTTATTCTGTAGAAGTCTATTGGAAATAACAACAGAGCCCTCTCAACTCTCTTATATGTTTCAAAATGCATGAAAAGGCTTCTTCGAGGAATTGGGCCCTGGCATGTCAAGCTGGCAGAGAATCGTGTGCCAAGGAAACCAACTGACGAATCAAGCATAGAGATACACCAGGGGGTGTAGGAATTCGTGATATACCAAAATAGAATTTAATTAAAACGTAACGGTTTATTTATAAAAACATATAAAACTTGACACTAATTATCTTTGAGATACTGGAAATATTTCGATATAAATAAATTTTAATATTATAAATTATTTGATTTTATAAATAATAAAATATATTTAAATTTTCAAATTTTATTAATTAATTAAAAAAGATTTATAAATAAAAACAAAATTTAATTTAACTTATATTAATATATAAAATCTAGTCTCTAGTAAAAACCAAAAAACAATTACAGGGATTATTTTTGATTATTTTATATAATATTGAAAATTTCTTCATATAAAATTTAAAAAAAAATTAATTTTTTTTATATAAAAATTTTTTTAGTATTATATAAAATAATCAAAAATAATTCCCGTAACCGTTTTTGAATTTTGTAAAATAAATTAAAGTTTTTTATTTGTTTTGATTAAAAGGGTTTTTATTTCTATTTATAGATTTACTTTAATTAATTATTATTTTACAAATTAATTAATAAATCCTATTAAAAACTTTTTAACCAGAAATAATTCAATAATATGAATAATATTGTGTTTTAAATTTGAAGTAATTTCATTAGTAAATTATTAAGTTTTAATTAATTCTAGTTTTGGTGTATCACGTATTCCTGCACTCCCTGGTGATGCAAAAATTCAGGCCCTTTGAGTATTTTGAGACCGAGTATTAAAGTTTACATCAGCACTGAGCCGCTTCTCAATCCTAATAGAGACGTCGACAATAAGGTGGCTCCTGGACATTCTAGGCACTAAAAAACTCGGAGGAGCAAACTTTGCCTCGTGGGATTTTAGCCATACAATGTGAATGCCGAACACAGTGCTTCCCCGATGGCAAGGTACAATCTGACAACATGCATATTGAGATAATATTTGAACAATTGAAATGTTGTTGGGCCACAACGTCGCCGAATTGACCCCGCAAATGCATGCTAAGCCAAGGGACTTCCCAATTCGGACTCGCGTACCTCGCATAAGGTCAGGGGGCTGGGAGGCACTTTAGGCAATTTAATAGCTCGATTGGATGCAAATACGACACAGCAGCGCTCGTTCTTGTTCAGGAGCTATTCAACAAATCGCAAACCGCATTCGCTTTTGAACTTCCTGCCAATACGCCTTACTAGCCAAATCATCTGCATTCTCCTCCCTCCACATCACCATCTCTGACAAACAAGCTCTGAACTCTTTCCAGTCTTTCAAGCACAGGTTGACAACGGACTGGGTAATACGAGATTCATACCACTGTGTAACCAGAGGACTAGAAGACGCCAACACTCCCATGAAATGTAGCTAAAGGATGACCTCTCACAAGGCAGATCGCTGCCCCGAGGTCAAGCTCGTTTGATGTCCCATCTGACACTTTGAAGACCCCTCCTCAATTTTGACTCAAGAGTCTGTATAACATCTCGCTTGGGCCGACGCCTAGCGAGTATGCATTCTATGATATAAGCCCTGCAATTCTGCAAGGTTCTAATAAGGGGAGGTCGTTTTCGGCGCTGTCTGGTTGTTTCGAAGACAGCAACCTGTGATAGATCAATGATCTCTTCTTTCCAAAGAGTACGAGATTTTTCGGGACTTCACCGGTGCCAGATCCGTCTTGCATGGTCATAAGAGAACGCATTTCCCGAAAGATAGTTGGGAGAGGTTCAGGGAGTCGCTCCAGGAGAGGGGAAGTTGCGTGTGGAGGGTTCGAGGTTGCGAATTCAGAATCGCTTGATAATTCATTACCGAGAAAGGGGAATTTGGGCGCCGACATGGTTAAGGCCGCATAGATAAGGTCTAACCCACGAGGGAATATTAGTCTGAGGAATAATAATAGCGGGTTCAGAGTCTAGAAGAAGTACCGCGTTATTAACATATGCAAAATCCCCCCAAAGCCTAGGACTTCTAAGCCTCCACGTAGGCGTACAGTGCAACGAGTGCATCCATATTTGCATCTTAGCTAGATCGCCGTTGTAGTTCTAACGATAAACACCCTTCAGTTATCGGTGCGGTGGGACAGGAAGAGGGGCATCCCCACTCCAAGCCATCAATACCACGGCGGCAATGACGGAATCCTTGACTCCTTCCCTAGAGACCAAGGTCTTGTTGATCTTTTGAATAGTCCTCCCTCGATGTAGCAAGGTGGTCAGACTGGTTTCTCGGTTGTGGAGACGACCTAGATGTACAGAAGCACTGAAGAACGTATCTTCGAGAATAACCTCGTCTTGGAGTACTTGACGAATCCACGAAGCGTCGATTGGGCTCTGTTCCTTGTTTGTAGCAAACCGAAAGGGCCGCGCAGCTATTATAGAGGAGACTACATTACACATGCCACGTCAGCGGTCAGGAGCTCAGAAGGAAGAGATGAACTGACAGTGATATAGCAGATAATGCTGGTGCAATTGGAGTCCCAAAGCTTGTGTGCAACAGGGATCAAGCGTGGTTAAATCTGTTAAGCCCTGAAAAAGGTTGAGGATATGCTGTCCAATATCAAATTCTGTATCGTCTTCTGGAACAGGAAAAAGATATCTTAGCATCCGTTCCTACTTTCTGTAGTTTTGGCTCGGCATACCCATAACAAGACTGTTGTCTGAATGGAAAGTCCCGGCTACACCTGAGCCCTGTGCAAGGCCAGCCAGCGCTTCTCGATTGAAGAAATCATGAACGCATGTAGTTATTGGGAGAAGTGGCGCATTAACCTCACTTTTCTGGAACGTCTCTACTCTTCGCAGTCTTTCCCTGCGGCGAAAAGCTCGCATTGCAGCTGCTCTGACCAGCTTCTGTGAGCCTTCACCTTGCTTCTTAACTAGCTTATCGAAGTTTACAAATTCCCATTTCGGCGCTTCCATGATGCCTGTAATTGATGACACTCAGACATCGATATCAATTCAAATGTTCGTCAGTTGCAGAGCTATCTAAATTAAAGAGAAATAATAAAGTTTCGAAGGAGCTAGGGCTAAACGCTTCTTTGTGGCGCAGCTTTATGGCAGCTACTATATTCACCTCCCGCTCACATGTTAACAGCAAGGATGAAGGTCGCTTGGAAGAATTCAGGAACAAGGAACTTTTGAATCTCGTATCTTTCGGTGATACTACTCCGCATTGCCGAGTAGCGGGGTACTGTACAACAACATTTTTCCGAACACTTTCTCCCGATTTCTACAGAATTATTCGCTCTTTCCCAGTGATAATTGTGCATAGTAAGGTTTCAAATTCAATGCTTTACGCACTTTGACACCTGATCGGCTTCTCCTTTAAGGTGATATTAGTCTTCTACGAAGTCCACGAAGGCGAACCAACCCTGTTGAAAGGTTAAGACTGCCTCTTTTAGGGAGTACACCAGGTTAGTTCTCGCAAAGATCAATTTGAAGGAAGCTGAAAATTCGGCTAGATTCGAACTCCATCCAATTAAGATGAAGTCTCTTCAATGGATATTAGTCATCTTTGAGCTTCTCGGCCTCCTGTCTCCTACTCTGGGCGATTTGATCAAAGAGCACCACATTCCCGACGACTTGAACGGATCCAATTTCACCTACCCATGGCCAGTCAAGCTCTACGAGTTCACAACGCAGCATAACCAGACTCTGGAGATGGCTTTCATGGATGTCCCACCAACCGGACCACCTAACAACAAGACGGCTCTTCTGACACACGGCAAAAACTTCTGCGGCCCGACCTGGAATGCCACCGCTATCATTCTTGCTCAAGCTGGCTACCGTGTCATTCTTCCCGATCAGATCGGTTTTTGTAAATCTACAAAGCCGGATAGCTATCAATTCAGTCTCCAACAATTTGCTCATAACACGATGGGACTGCTGACAATCCTGGGTATCGAGAACGTGACTCTGATCGGTCATTCGATGGGTGGCATGTTGGCAACCAGATTCTCTTTGATGTATCCATCCAATGTAACGGACCTTGTTCTTGTTAACCCGATTGGGCTTGAAGACTGGAAGGCTCTTGGAGTGCCCTGGCAACCCCTCGATACCTCCTGGGTAACCGAGCTCGAAAGCAATTACACCAGCATCCGAGCCTACGAGAAATCTACTTACTACGTCAACACATGGAATACAAGCTATGACATCTGGGTCAACATGCTCAACAGCATTTACCATGGAACCGAAGCCAAGAAGTTCACCTACAACCAAGCTCAGATAACAGACATGGTTCTCACTCAACCCGTCGTCTACGAGTTCCCGCTTCTGAAGCCAAAGACGCTCTTGATGATTGGTGACAAGGACAACACGGCGATTGGGAAGGCTTGGTCTCCACCGGATGTCCAGGCGAAGATCGGTCATTATAATGTGCTGGGGAAGCAGGTCGCGGCGATGATTAATGGGTCGACCTTGATAGAGTTTCCAGATTTGGGACATGCGCCTCAGATTCAGGAACCAGATACATTTCATGCTGCTCTGATGGGATGGTTGCGTGGATAATCCGTGTCGCACGTGGGGAGGTGGTGTACTTCAAGGAATGAAGCCTAAAGTTACAGTGACAAATGCCCTAAATCTCGGGTAGAGGTTTCTAAATTCAGCGCACCGTCTCGCTTGGCGATGCACGTCTCGCACTTTAGAAGAGGAACGTCCTTGAGGATGCGGACATAATCATGAAATCAACACGAATGCGGATAATAGTAATATCCAGCGTCACAAATTCATCCAAATCGACCATGTCCGAACTCGAGATCTACTTTTCAAAATGCACAAGTGCTCAGGTCCAAGTTGCCCTCTTCCCCTCATATGTCTTAAAATAGATATAGCCAATCAAGGCTGCAGCGGACCGAGGCGAAGAGGGGCCGTGAGCTGACGAGAACCCCATACAGAATCTTTTGAGAACAGAATACATTGGAGTCACTCCATTTTGGAGTCTATATTTCTCAAAGGCTGCACAGATCAATGATCCAAAAGCCAATCCTGTGATCCGGTGCCTACCACAATATCTAGCGAGCGAGAGCTGCGACTCAGTTGACTCGACTCATGGGAGAACCGGGTTGGAACACTTGCCAACGTTCTGCCAGTTACGAAGAGACCTCATCAGAAAACAAAGACTGGATGTAGTCAATGTAAAGCCCGCAAAGTCAAGGTCAGTTGTCCCGACACCAATCAGTGTCATCTTACAACTGTTTGACTAGTGTCATGTGATTTGACTGCATGCTGATCCAAAACAGTGCGACGAAGGCCATCCCATATGCAGAGCTTGCAGGAAGCGTAAGCTTTCGTGCAGCATAGCTTTCCTTACCCCTAGTTCGCATCCTCCTATACCTTTCCAAAAGCCAATGCGGATAAGGCCGGAAGGAGTGAGCTTGAGGAATCGACCTTCGACATGTTCACCGCAATATTTCCAGCCTGCGTTCCTAGACACCGATAGCCTTGAGCTACTCCATCATTATACCTCAGCCACTAACCTAGTCTTGTCTCGGTCGAAACACATAGACATCTGGCGAGTTGATATACCACGCATGGCACTCAAGCACGACTTCCTCATGCATGGCATTCTCGCTTTGTCGGGTCTTCACCTCTCTCGAATCCAACCCGATCGCGCCAGGAAGCTCTCTGTTCTTGCATCGATTCATGAGCAGCTAGCTTTACCTTCTTTTCGAAAACCTCTGGCACAGAATTTTAGCAATGAGACTTGCCATGCCGTTTTTTCCTTCTCCGGTTTTGTCATCCTGTTCATACTTGCTTCTGAAGTCTCTCTTGAAGCTTCCACGTCTCGAATCCCTGGCCTTGAAGATGGTTCTCCGCATTGGTTCCATGCCTTGCGTAGTCTTATGGTCCTTCTCAAAGGCAACTGGTCTACTTTGGCCCAGGGTCCATACGCTCCGTTACTAGTTGGACCATCAAAACCTATATCTTATGTCAACAACCCCAACGATAGTCACCTGGTTGATGTTCAACAACTCATATCATCTTGCGACGAATTTTCCGATGTCCAAGAGACGATCGCTTGTCAAATTTCCCTTGATGAACTGCGCAAAATTCTAGCATTCCCTGAGCTCGAGGCTGGATTTGTTACGTGGCCCGGTGTAGTTCCGGCGGAATATTTACGACTGCTACACCATCAGCACCCAGTAGCACTCATAATACTGGCACACTATTGCGTTCTCATAAAGAAGATTGAAAAGGTCTGGTACTTGAGAGGTCTAGGACAGAATCTTCTATCGTCGATTCATGAAGTCCTTTCACCAAAATGGAGACCTTGGCTTGAATGGCCGATGAAACAGCCTCCATGCTGGTAAACATTTACTTGAACTCGAACTGGTTCGCGATAGATTTTGGTCGCCACAGTCATTGTACGTGATCAGATCAAGAATCTATCCTTTTGCATGATTTTTAATGAGCATAGTTTGGAACGAACAAGAGAGTGAAAAGCGACCAGATTCGAGCTCCAGTCAAGTCGTCTTCGTCGTGGGATACACCACGAAGTCCCAGCTCGAATGGGTGGGTGGCAACTATCCAAAACTTGAAAGGTGCGAGTGGATAGTGGACATCAGATGGAAACCCTGAGCTTGGCGTTGTTTGTGATACATGTCATATGCATCGAAGCGAGCGGATCTCAGCTGTTGTTTTGCAAGTTGTGGACGAATTATGCAACCCTTTCTCCGCCTTTGACGGCTTAAAAATGTATCCGCGAGCCGAGCCCACTTCCAAGAGATCGGCATGAGCATTTCTTCTGAAAGAGGTTGATATATTGGGGTGGAAGCGAGGATGTCTGCAGCCGGACCGGGATGCCGCATGCACGTCACAAGTGCCGGCGGAAGTTTAAAGCACTACCGTCCATGATGGCGAATATGGTCCAATACAAACCCCAAGATTTGTTTCGCAGATTCTCCCAGGGTTGATACTCGGCGATTGTCTATGACCCATCCCGGCGGAAGATAAGGTCGCTCGAGTGTCTTAAATCGACCTTTCAGTCGAAATTCCGTAAATAGTAAGCCGACTTTGACACTGAATAACCAGCTAATTGTCTCCCAACAAAAAACGTCCATCACTACCGGACTTAGTTACACACTGATTTGGATACGTAAATCGCCCTGTCATAGAAACAGCTATGGGATTTGTCTCGGTCACCGCACCGGCTCTCGTTGGATGCATCTGCCTCGTAAGTTGACGAGAAACTCTCCCCTTTCCCTCTCGCTTAAATCTCCTGGCTAAGCTAACACATTCAGTTCTTTCTCTATCGAATCGGACTCATCCTCTACCGCCTCTACTTTCATCCCCTCTCCAGGTACCCTGGGCCAACGCATCTGGCTGTATCTGGCCTGCCGCAATTCTACTATCGGGAAGTACAAGGGACATTCTACAAGGAAATTCGAGATTTGCACGACAAGCATGGTAACATCATCCGCGTAGCACCAAACGAATTATCAATCGATGGGTCGATTGGTTGGAATGATGCCTTTGGCCATAAGAAGGTTGGGGAGGTAGAGTTCAAGAAGGACATACTCTTTTACCGCCCTGCAGATAGTGGTAATGGCGTCAACGGCAGCGGTATTCAGGACATCTTCACGGCTAGCAGGGAAGACCATCGACGTCAAAGACGACTGATTGCTCATGCTTTCTCTGGCTCGGCGCTCACTGAGCAGGAAAATCTGATCAAGGGATATGTTGATCTTTTGATGCAACGATTCAAGGAGAACGTTGCCATGGGTGAAGCATTTGACATCGTCAAGTGGTATAACTACACCACGTTTGACATCATTGGTATGGTGTCATTGTCCTATTCGTCTTCAATGAATGCTGATCTTGCCCTAGGTGATCTCGCGTTTGGAGATCCATTCCATTGCCTCGAGACTAGTACCATGCATCCGTGGGTTAGCATGATCTTCTCCTTCATCAAAGTAGGATCACAAATGAGGGTTTTCGCCGATTATCCCTTTCTGAAACCGCTCCTTCGAATCACCAAGAGATCATCGGTAACTCTGAATCCTTCATTGTTGCCGGCAGCGAGACTACTGCTACACTTCTCTCGGGGTTGTCGTACTATTTGAGTCGCAATACGACTGTCTGGCGTAGATTGACGACTGAGATTCGAGAGAAATTCAACTCTGAGGAGGAAATCACCATGCGCTCTGCAGCTGCCCTGCCGTACTTGCACGCATGTCTTGAGGAAGGATTGAGGATCTACCCTCCGGCAGCTATGATGCCGCCTCGTATTTCCCCAGGAGGTACGATAAACGGAGAGTACATCCCCGAAGGTGTAAGTATTTTTTTTCTCATCCGTCGCCTGATATTTGACTGACCAAAATCTCAGACAAAGATCTGGATCCACCAATGGTCTACGTACCACCGAGAATCCAACTTCCTTCACGCCGATCAATTTATCCCAGAACGCTGGCTGCCTTCCTCGCATCCTCTTTATGATCCCAAATTTGCAGATGATGATCGTGCCGCGATGCAGCCATTTTCTCACGGTCCGAGAAACTGCATTGGGAAGAACCTCGCGTATGCGGAGATGCGTTTGATCATGGCGAGGATGGCGTGGAATTTTGAGTTCGAGCTCATGCCTGGGAGTTATCATTGGACTGAAGGGCAGAAAGTGTTTACTGTCTTCCAGAAGCCGCCTTTGTCTATGAAGCTTCATTTGGCAGATAGGAGAGGAAATGGCGAGTTGATGTCAGATTCCCGAGCGAGGTTTGTGAAAAGCTTCGTACTTCGTTTCCATCATTAACTTCGAAGGAGAAGGGAGAATTCTGAAACTTTCTCGATCGATATGCACACTAGCGGGAAGATGAGTTTGAGATGAGCTCGTGTAACCTAGATCATGGCTCTGGGTCGGAGTTGAATTGGATCTTGCAAACGCCGCTCCAGCAATTTTCACCCGTACACAATTCCCCAAGCCTTAGAGGGAAGGATGAAAAAGGTGTTGCTGTACTTGTAAGGATTAAGTTCAGCATATTTCCCACTTGGAATGAAGGTGCTACTACATGATCTTATATCTGCACTCAGCTCGTGGGGGCTATTCTCACGTGCTTCAGCCAAGAAAAACGAAGGCATTCAGAAACACGAAGCACTTTACAAATTTGCGATAAGCTCCTTGAAACGCTTAGTCAAAGTCCGTGCCGTCCGATCGAAGAGCATGCTTTGAACCCCGCTTCTACCAAGAGCTTGGCAATACCCAGGCTTTGGGTTCATTACGATCGATCGATTGGCCTGGATGATATACGGAAAGTTGTATGGTGAAGATTTTCGGGAGACGCCTCATCCGCATGAGTACTGGTCCCTGCTCCGATCTGAAGCATAGGACTTAGCCGATGAGGGCGTGAAGAGAGTATCCTTGCGAGAGTTTACCCAGGAAAAAACAGCTGGGCCACGCATCTGATTCAGCGAGTGCTTGGTAGAAATATTTGAGATGCGAAGAGGAAGAAAAAGTCTCCCGAGGGTATTGTTAGAGTCTTTTAATAAAGACTCGGATCCTCTAACCCACGTACTCTCCCCATTTTTAGGGTTTATCTTGAAGCTCCCGTTCGCAGCCAAATGAGTCCCCGATATTATAGCCCAGTAATTCCAACCAAAACTTTCCAACAGCTATCGATTTCAGAGTCGAGAAAACCTAGCTTCGGGTCAAGTTTTACAAGCATACAATTTCCTGATATCACAACCGGTGTTCCTTTCGTGGCTATAATGGCCTCGTAGATCAAGAGCGGAAAACTCAGCAATATTGTGCATAGTGCATATACTGATTTCAGCTTATACGTGACGTGGTCCTCTTTCCCTATCATCGAGAAAGTTATGATGAGTACAACGCAGGAATAATTGACCTGAACTATCTGAATGATTTTGAATGCATGTAATTTGGTCCCTTGTTCAAGATACTCTACTGAGCCAGTAGAGTTCCAAGGTCGGCAGCCGTGCATGTTCGTAATATTGTACGCAACCATCCCAAAGCCTGACGAGGCGTTTTGACGTTGGCCAACGATGGCAATAGCGAGGCAGAATTGAACATATCCGAGAATCATGGACAAGAGTACCATGACTCTTCCTATCCCTTGCAACAATCCCTTTGAGTGGATGTCACTGTATTCGCCACTCGTAGCGATGGTCATAAGCCATGCTGCCATGTTGACTGAGATCCATCCGGCAGTGGCAGTGTTGATTTCGGCAATGATGAATGAAGTCAGCCAGGTGACAATCATCGCAAAGGGTATGAAAGCCTTGAAAATCTAGACACGGAATCCAAACTGTGTTGGCGGTTGGATTGGAATGACGGCATAGACGTTGATGGCGAGGGTAATAAGAGTTTCCGGCCAGCTCAGTTGAAGGGCGCTATGTGTTGGTATTGTCTCCACTCGGGTTAAATTCAAGCTTTGTTGGAGGTTGCCGATTTCTTGCTCTGTCTTGCAGAGCTGCCAGTGCTCAGTCAAATTCGTCCCCAAAACACAAGCAGAACAAGCGACCATTAGAATGGTTGGGAGAGGTAGTAGTGGACGGCGTGAAAGATAATCTAGGAGGGTATACATCATCGGCGACCAATTCACTGTATATAAACGAATTTATGAAGGTGGATACAACAATCAAAAAATTTACAAAAAGTTGTGGGAAATGCATTATTTAAAAGAACAGGCTCTAGGATCGCAAGATCGTTTTAGGGAGTTGGCAATGTTCATTGGAAGTTGAGCTTGACACGTCGGCCACATATTGGCAGCCGCCTGAATGTGGCTGGCTGACGATAGCGAATGCATAACTTCTCAGATGCGAATCTTACTCTGGATTGGGCCACAGCAACCCTATAAAGAATCCGAGGGCGGTAAATAGAAGCACAGCATAGCTTTCGACAGCCTTGCAAGGGAGTAAGGATTGAGCACTCGTGAGATCATTTGAGCGGAAGCTCTGGTCTCATTGAGTCCTCAGTAGGACCGAGGCTGACGATGCGAAAGGGAGGTGAAAATCGTCTGGCGATAACTCGAGGTGGGTTGGGGGTTTTCATCCCCACAGCAGAAGTGAGCCTCTATTCAGTGGCAGAATACAGCGGGGCTTTACCGCCAAGCGGTCTCCCCACCAACTTCACCGGACAAACAGACCACGCAACTTAACATCTCACTCGACATCTCTTCAATGCGACAAGAAATGCGATGCGACTTCCAAGCGAACATCTGTGAGCCTCCATTGACCTCCGCAATCGATATCTGGCATCGCAATGTCCCGAGAACCCATCATCAACGGCTGGCTGCAAGATGTTTACGACCAAGGCACACCTGCATGCGACGGTGACGGTGACGGCGTCAATAGGAGGGTAGCAGATCTCGAACCTCCTCGCAAGAAACGACGTATGTATGCAATGGAGGAACCGCGCGTGTTGAGGTCCAACAGTCGAAAAGAGTCGGCTTACACGGTCTCAATCAACTCCGCACTGAGCCTCACCAAAGCCACGGCCTTGAGCCAGTCCAGCAAGGGTCGGGCTCGAAGTCGCAGCCCCGCAAAGACAGTTCGCGACCTTGAAAATGCCGATCCCCCAACAACGTACCTCCAGCTTCGACATCCAGACAACGAACTGCCTGCAAATGTGAGGAGACTGAACAGCCAGATTGTGCGTTCTGGGAGGAAGGGTTTCATGCCAATTTCGATCAGAGTACATCTTCCAGAGAATTTGTTTCTGACTCTGCTAACGCCGCCAGGATGATTTGACCCCACACCTCGAAGAATGCGATGCCGAAGACGATGACCTTTTTGACGACGTCAACCCGAATACATTCAAAGACATTCTGCGAATACACACAAGGGCTCGACAATGCTTCGAGCTAGACAAACCGGAGGCCAGCTGGGGTGAGGAGGTAGTCCGACCCTTGTTGGATCTCGCAGTTGAAGGCAGAGCCCTTGTGGAGAATATGTTCGTTACTCCCGAGATCATCTGGCCACCGCTGACAATATCTAGAACCAGCACGAACATCCAGCCTCCCTCACTCATACCCCGCGGCTCAGGCGTTGAAGGCCTCCCATACGAAGGAAAGCGAGTAGATTACGGCCTGTTCATTTCACCAACAAAGGAAGAGGTGGGACAGATCAAAGACAGATTGAAGAAGCTGCCAGATGGCGAGGTTTGGAGCATCAATCAGACCGAAGCATACTATTTGCGAGAGAAACCGTTGTTCTCTTCAGTCGAGCTGAAGAAAACCCGTTCAAATCACGACCTACTCCTTCAACTCGCTATCTGGAACTCTGCATTGTTCCGACGAATTGAAGGGCTTGTGAATGGGGCAGGAAACTCCATGCTTCCCATACCATCAATCACGGTTGCAGGACACACTTGGCAAGTCTGCTATAGTTATATAGATGACGACAAGACGAGTAGAGTAGGCGACGACTCCATTTTTTGCATTCTTTGCTGACTTTTTAGATGCTGCGAGGAATGCTTGATATAGGATCTACTACTGATATTGTTGGCATCTACAAACTCCTACGCGCATTGGAGACGATTGTTGAATATGGTACCGATGAATACTGGCCATGGTTATCAGAGTGTTTGTTCTCGTGAGCAAGTGGAGAGCCAATTCTCAATAATGGAAGCCGAACACTTTGATTCACACCTCATTGCTGTCCTGTGCACTCACGGATTGGCGATTCATGCCTATTTCTGTAGTCACCCAACCGCTCCCTCAAAAGCTCCCTGAAGCTGTCCGTCCTTGCCCTATTAACTCCAAAGAGGAAAGGAGAATCAGGAATTGCTAAAGCTCGATTGATACCTACCTCGTGATCTCATTTCTGTTGAATTTGAAAGCATGCGCCTCTATTTGGATGCAAAATTAAATTGATACAATTAGCAGATCCCCTGCAATATAAAATAAACCGACATGTCCTTCCTCCGTGACGGTCAACTCATCATTTCGATCATTTCATGAAATAGAGGGTTTTCGTCGAATTTGTTATCGAATTCCCAATTGTATCGCATTCCATGGAATTTAAATGATGAAATGGATCACTTATTAGCTGTAGATTTCTTCTGTTTGTCAGAGACGCCTCAGCCTCTGATCCAGCCCTGATTAATCATTTCATAGAATGAACTCTCCATTTCATGAAATGAGCGGTCCATTCTATAAAAACCCTTAAATATATCTTTACTCAAATTAGGGCATATTTCGTGAGTTTGCATCGTTTTCACGAAATGGTACGAATCATGAGTTGATCGTTACACCTCTGGCCTTTCATTTTCCTTGAACAGAATATATAAAATATTCTGGTTGATTTTTGGGAGGAAATTTTTATTTTTATTTTTGTTTTTAATTATTTTATCTTAGATAAGATTTTGGGCCTGGATTTCTTATATTAAATAAAATATATTAAAAAAAAATTAATTTAATTATAAATTAAAAAGAAAGTATAAATAAAATTAATAAAAAATTGAATAAAATTAATTATTTTGAAAAACTTATTTTTGGAATTTTTTAGAATTTTTTTTTTATTATATTTTATTATTTTTTGAATATTTATCTTATATAAGTTTTTAGGCCCGAATTTCTTATCTTATATAAAATATATGAAAAAAATTAATATTAATTAGAAATTGAAAATAGAGCATTCAAAAAATTAATAAAAAATCATATTAAAAAGATTATTGCAAAATAAATGCAGATAAAGCTTTGAAGAATGAAACGTGGCAATTAAGGAGCAAAGGATGGAGAAGTGCGGCGAAGATTGGAACCCTTGAAAGGACCCACTTCAATTCAAAGCTGGAGAGTGTCTAGGAAAATGATGCAAAACTTGAGGTAATGCAAATAAATATTCCCTCCATGACTATGAAACTTTCTTCCCCCAAATGAAGAAAGGCAGATACGACTCGTTCCCCGGATTTACTCGAATACGCATTTGGGCTGAAGACACAAATTCAGCAGCCCCTCCGTTGTCCTGAAGTACCGGGGACATTCTAACTAAGCTAAGCCTAAACTCGAAAGCTTCGGAGTTATTCAGCTGTAGGAATTTCAGCTCAATGTTCATGCCACCGCCTCTAACCTAATACAATACCAGGATTGAAGGATAGCGAGTGATCAAATGACAACCGTCACATCAAATCTCCTTCCTCTTCTAGTTCTCCAACTCAATAGCTGAAGCTTGGAAGAACACCAGCATCTGCGTAGGCAAGTTTAACTTCGAATAGATATGTTAGAGGATTGCAAGTTCTTTCCGCCCCGCCTTGGCTCGGCTCGTAATGGTAATGTTTAACAGAATTGGAGGTGGGCTTTTATACCTCACGATCTAGAGCTCAAGACAACCGAAGCGAAAATCCGAATTGAAACGCTCATGATATGAACGTTCAGGAAGGCCAAGAATGTTAGAATACTAGGCTCGTGGATGTATAAAAACTGCCCCCTCGAAGAAAACAGAAGCAGGCAAATCTCTTCTGACAACTTCGCAGTCTCACTTTAGTGTTGGAACGCAGCAGTTGCTCTGGGACAACCTCAAGACTCATCGAAGGACAAACTAAATCCTATTGTGGAAGCTGTGCTCACTCTTGATGCCTTTCATTATGTTAAAAGTAGTGACCAAGTCTCGAATGGTTGAAATGACAACAGACTAAAAGATGATAACAATGATCCTGGTATATTGGGACTTCACAGTCTGGCATATTGAAGGCTCGTCCTGAAAGTACGCAGTACGTGGGAATGTGTGCTTGACAAGCGATCTCAATAAGACTTGCGTGGTTAGACGGTTCAATTCAATCCGGAGAGTCGAATGTGCTGAAAGTATTGTCCTGCTCTTGCGTAGTGTAGGCATGCTCGTTTTAAGCGCAGGATGGAAGGAATCCATACCCTTCAAAAAGGTATCGTACCCACCTCAACGCCGTTGACTAGGTATCCCTCGAAGGAATACAGCTGCGCTTGACTAAGCCGGACATAGTTCAAGAAACTAGGTACTGAGTGTGAAGGTATAAATATCCTCTTCTCGGAAAACAAGTAATAAATAAGCGTTTTAAAGTTTCAAATCCGCCATTTTATTAATAATTTAAAGCACTCTTTAAATGCGTAAAATCGCTTATTAAATCGAGTTTTTCAAAGCTTCGATCTTGGCCGCTTTTTGATATTTGTTATCTTTTTAAAATTTCAATTTTAACTTCTATTATTACTTTGAAAGTTCATATATCATTTTCTATTCAAATTTGTTATTTTATTGTTTTTCGTTTTTTTCATTTCAAATTCAAATTTGATATGCCTCCGTATTATAATTCTTCTAATTCTTCTGATTCTATATCGTCTTCTAAAGAACAATCTTTGTTTCCATCTACTACAAAACGTAAATACATTGAATATACTGCAAATATATCGCGTCCAGCCATCGCGAATCGCTGTCGCATTCAAGTTTCTCCAAGTTCCAAACTTGATCAAATCCGAACCGACCGAAACCATGGCCCGGCAATAGATTCTACCACTCCTCTCTCCGCTGAATCTTTCCCATCTCCCTCTGAGCTGGATTCTTCGTCGGGCATAGTACGCAGAAATAAGTACAAATCCGCCGAGATCATACCGGATTCCGAGAGTGCGTTTCCATTTCCATCTATATACATTTCTAATCTCCTGCAGGCGACGAGGAAGGGTTCCATCTCGAGGCCACGGACGCAGCTATCAAAGCGGGCGGCATTCAATTCGATAGATACTGGTCGATATCAGACGAGGAGGAATTGCGAGAGGAGTGGGACGAAGACGAAGATTTCCTGGTTTCCAAATCCTCTGCAGAAGAACAAGCCCTTTATCGAAAGACCGTGCAATTGTTCGGATGCGTCCCTGCCGTCATTCTACCCAAAGATGTCAAAATCTTCACAAGGAACAATAAAGAGCTGAGGAATGACGCGACTGGAACGAAGTGGCGCCACAATCCTAACTGGAGCGCCGACATATGCAAGTGGCTTTCGATGATCATCTGTCTTCTATGTTTTCAAAAGGAGAGCGTCCATTTCTTCCAATTCATTATCACGAAGGCGCTTCGATTGCGTGTCGGAGAGGACTACCCAAGAGCACCGTCAGAAAAGGAATACCGCCAACTCTGCCTCCCCACTCGCTGGCAGGACTCGCTCGAGGAGATCCGAAGCAACATGAGTCCACCACTCAGTGAGGAACATACTCAGAGACACCAGTTGCCGTCAAAAGCCACCTCAATGGGAATTCCACACTTTCCTCGACAAGACGGTCAAGAAAGGAGTCTCAGTCACCGACAGCCCGCATTCATGCCACCTTCATCTTTGCGATCTGAAAAATATAGAGGCTGCCTGGAACAAGTATATTGAGAAGAAACAGACGATGCATTGGACGGCGGCCAAGTGTCAAGACGAGTTTAACAGATGGAATTCAAACAAGGGATTCGAATCCGCAGACGATACACAAGCTGGAGCAACGAGATTCGACGCATGGAAGAAGGAGTGTATGTTTTCGCAACGTCGAGACCGCATTGTCGGCAAGCGAATGGGCGGCGATGAAATGGCGGGAATGGCAGCCAGCAGATGTTGGCAGAGGATGGTTTTATTGTGGCGATGGAGGATAACATCTCGAGTGGACCCATTGTCCAGGTTCAGAGCTCCACCACATCAGCAGCGAAAGTCAATCTGGCTGCCAGACGACCGGCAAACACCATCGGGGCCAGACTTGCGATAGAGATTCCAACGATCGGCGAAGGAATTTCAGACTCGTCTCGAATATCTGCGACGCCATTATAGGAATGTTTGGGTTATGCGACAGGGGTGATGGCTCGGGTCTCTATTACTCCTACTGGTGACTGGCATAGGTTATGGTCATGTTTAGGGATGGAGGAACTTCTTGGACGCAGTCGTCACAGGATCTCGAAGGGCAAAGGGTGGCTTGCTCAATGGCCATTTTTGGATGAACAGAAGGGGTATGAGTAATGGCTGAAAAGGTTGGCAGATGTCGAGTATTTTTCTTTGGTATCATAGATCATGGTAATTTCACATGTGCGAGTCTTGGGTCAGGTCATTGTTTTTAAGGATTTTAATTTGATTGCTATTGAATCTCTGTTGGAGATGCCTCAATGAGAGGTTGTATGCACGAGCATGTGAAGGTGTACTTGCACTTTGCAAGGGGGGTGATGTGACTATGAGCTCTGTTCAATACGAGCGTAGTTCTCTAAGAACTTGGCCAGCATTGGACCGTTTTCGCCGCACAATTTGGCACTACCAATAGGCAGTTGTCTCACTTAGAGACGTGTCAATGAGACATGTTGAAGAGAAAGAGGACGAAGTGGTCAGGTCAGTGCGGGAGATGCTCCCGAATCACTACCATCACCCTCCGATTGCTTAGCCTCCTTGTCTTCCTCCTTGTCTTCCTCCTTGTCTTCCTCCTCGTCTTCCTCCTTGACAACCTTGAGCTTGTGCTTTGCTAGGTATTTATGGATCATTTGCTCTTGGATTTTAGGGTCGTCGAGGATCTCTGACGTTAGCTTTGGCCTAATACGCTGGGTGAAGATAGATTCGTATTGCGACCAGGGCATGAGTTCCGTGGTCACTGGGTCTCGCACATGGCAACGGTTATATTCCTCCTTTACAGAAGCAATCAAGTCAGCACGATGCATCTGACTGGCCTCCTCAGAACAATCGAACTTGATCTTAGTGCCAGGATTGGCGGGTGTCTGAGCACCCACTTTTTCACGTTCTTGATTTTTTTCGTTAATATTGGAAGCCCACCCAGATCTCTCGTGGAGCGGAACTTGGGCCGGGGCATCGTTGCCCATGTATTGGTTCGGGGTTCCGTTTGGGTTTCTTACCACGAACGATGGGTCACGTGGATCGTTGTCACGCATGATGACATCAGTGCGCGTGACATTAACCTTCGGGGTTGCATTGCTGGGGTCTCCTGCTGTGGTCTTTGTTCCAGCTCCGGGTGGGGTTGGTGTAATTGCGGGTTGCTGCATGCTAGCGGTCGCACCGTCGATTAGTGCTTGCCTGTAGATGCGTTCGTTGGGGTACGGTTAAAAGGGCATGAGGCCACAAGGCAAAAACATTTTCACAGCTAAATCTGCTTATGCCGCTTTATCTCGCTAAGTTGTTGACTTAGAAAAAGTCGCGATATCGATGCAAAGTGCAATTACAGCGCAACTAATCTACAACTTTTTATAATTTTAAAAAGTGCAATCGAATCGCATTATTTATGCATAAATTATAAGGCTCTTAATTTATTAATTCTATCGCGTGAGTAGTTGTCGCAAAAAGCTAGTTTTAGTGCTGCGAGAAGAAGAATTGCGCTTATTAAAATGGCATGAGTGCCTGAAATATTTTGGTTGCAGGGGGTTGTTTGTATGTGTTAGTGCCTTGTGGCCTCATGCCCTTTTAACCGTACCCGTTCGTTGAGTTTGTCGACACATCTGTCCTCCCAGTAACCAGGTGAGTGGTAATCGATGCAGTGGCGGTCGATATATGGTCCATTGCCGCCATTGTAGAAGGGCAAGGTGGTCATGCGGCCGTACTCTACCAGGAAGTCGTAGGCTGCTTTGATGTTTTCTGTTGGAGCGAGTCTTGATGCTGCCTGCGAGAGAGCTTGGGGCCAGATTGACCAAGTATCTCCGTTGTCATCAGTGTTAGCCTCGATCTGGCAGCCGAATTTTTGCTCGACGTGGGTGACTCTATCCCGATTGCCTCCGAAGACATACGGCCTCACGCCACGGTGAAGGTGAACTTGAAATTCTGGGGCTCCAGCGGCATCGACGAATGGCCAATGACCACGATAAATGCGAGGGGTTTGCGACGAATGATTACCGCGACCGCCTCCATTATAGCCAGCTCGACTGGAAGCAGAGCTGCCTCCTCGAGTGGGGTTGGGGCTTCCGTAGCCGTGTTGTTGAGATTCGGCGGGAGTTGGGTCAGTAGGGGGTGTATTGGAATGACACCCACCGTGACTCGAACCTCCCCCTCGACCTCCTCGACCACCATGCCAATGGTTGGACTTGAGTTGTGCGGTTGGAGTTAATGACAGGTCCTCGAAAAGGTCGCTGATGTCGCGGGTTGGATACCCTCTTGGGCGACTGGGTTCTCGATTGGGGAATGGCGGCGCAGCACCGACTATACCATCATTAGCTACTTTGTTCTGCTTAAACAGGCTGGTTGCTTACACAGATGGTTCCAGCGTGCCACATCTACGCGCCATTCAAACCAAGTTTCGAAGCTCGTGGCCTTGTATGTAAACTTGTCGATGCCTCGCTCCAGACTGAAGGCCAGAAGTCTTGGTATGACGAGTTCGAGTACTTCGTCTCGAATTGTGAGTCCGACGTTTTCATCGCGATATTTCCAAAGGCGAGCTTGCGCAGCAAAGGTGTCTTCAATATCACCAGCCATCTTGTACGTTGGTGATGAAGACGATGATAGAAAAAACTTGATCGCAAGATCGAGGAAGACTTGATAAACACGCGTGGCGACTAGCGCAAATTATGTGAGCAAACGAAAATGACGAAGTCGCGTTCACAGCACGTGTACTTGAATCTCATCGGGAACGAGGTTTATTATATGATTCGGGATCCTAACTTCTCTCTCTCTCTCTCTTACGTTAGATCTTTCAGTATTACCTTGATCATAAGTATGTGGTCGTCATTGGATTTCGTGTTATAGTGTCACGTAATAACCTATGTCTTGATTTGATGTTCTAGGAGCATTGCTTTCGATGATATCGCTTCTAATTACTTAATTTCAGTTTCATATTGAATATTGCAAACTGGATTCATGAGATAGCAATGGGGTTTACTTATAACTTCTCCATTATCACCAACTTAAGACAGATAGATCAAACCCATTTGAAATCTACGTACTTGTTCACTCATTCCTATGTACTGTGATGTCTTAGATAAGATGGCGAGGATACCAAGGGTAATATTCAACCGTAATACTTATTGAGATGTTGTCATAATACTTGGCCTTAGTAGGTTGCTTGTCTGACTTTGAGGGGGACATTATTCCCTTGTTATTTGTGTGGATATCATGCAAACACACTTCAATGTCAAGAACTAGGTGGAACGATTTCATGCTGAGAGACGTGACTTTTAGCTCTGGAGGTATTCAAATAAAGTTATCAGTGTTTAGGAGAGATCTTGGGAGGCATTAAGTGATTAAAGAGAGGATGGAATTCACAGAACCACAGTATCAGCATGTATTGTGCGTCACAATTTCGCGGCAATGTATCGTATGGGTTTATGATAGCCCAGTGATTGGATTTGAGGTACGTTGAAAAATTGAGATTCCCTATCCTCGAAATGGGAGACGGCACACTATGACCAATGCAATAGCACTTAGGACATGATCCTTGACTAGAAACAAATTCATAAACCTGGTCCAATGCTTAAACTATGAGTGTTTCCGATAGGAAATCTGTCCAATATCGACGTTTGTGGTTTTGAAGTCAGAGGTCTTGATTAGTAGCCTCCACTTCCACGTCCCCCACGAGCTCTTCCTCGGTCAAAGTATCCGCCTCTACCTCTGCCTCTACCTCTGCCTCTACCTCTGCCTCTTCCTCTTCCTCTGCCTGCTTCTAACAGTGCTATACCATACAGAAGAGTCGATGGTTGACTTCCTTCCTGGAGTGCCTGTGTAGTCGCGTTCTGAAATGAGGCTTGCTGTTTAGACCTAATTTCCTCTTGATGGTCCAATAGAGCCTTGCCATACAGTGGCGTATCAGGATGACGGGTATTAAGTTGTGGTTGTGGTGTTTGGGGTTTGGACATCGCAGTTTGAGCGTGTGGCTGTGTCCCAAATTTCGCCACCTCCCCCAGCCGTGAAGCCAAATAGTCATTAGAGTCTTGAAGAGCCAGGTTCTGTTGCATGAGCTCTACTATCTTCTTATCCTTTGCTGCGTCGGAGGTAGCAGATGCAGGAGCGGCTGATGAGACGAGTTGTCGCTGTGTGTTGAGCTTATTTTCGAGTTGATAAAAGGCCTTATATTGCTGGGTAAGTTCCTGCTGAACTCTCATAATCTCAGCTTTCTGATTAACACTGTTGTCGATGTGGGCGAGATTTTCGTCCCGAGCGATTTTTAATTGCTTGAACAACAACTTATTATGCTCCACGTTCTTATCGTATTGCGACACTTTCTTGCGATCGGCCTTCGCAGCAGCTCTGAGGGATGCGTTTCTACTGCGAAGTTTTGCATTATCTCCCTCCAATGACTGTCTCTCCGTCATCCAGGATTCGGTGAGTATCTTGTTCTGCACAATCAAAGCCTCCGATCTCTTGGCTTTCGCCGAGTTCACCTAGTCCCAGAGGTTCTCTGCTGTCGCGCGGGCATCATCTCGTTCCTTCCCGACGTCCTGCGCGGTATTCTGAGCCATCTGAAGTTTTGTATAGCCTTTTCCTCCCTCGAGCTCCTTGCAATCTGGTGCATCTGTCCCAACCGATACTCCATACGGCTCCTTCCACGATGGAACACCAGTCGCCTTGCTCCTATAACTGGACTTGTTGGCGGTTGGGGTTTCCGTGGGTTGCGATATTGTGGGTACCTCGTTTGGTCCATCGTTCTGGAGAGGACTCGAGACTTTTGGAGTAGTCGTGGAGCCGGTCGAAGCGGTTGACTTGGCCTCTGTACTCTGTGGAGAGGTTGAGTGCGTTTGTTTCTTCTTTGGATGTGTCTGTTGAGAGCCAGGCTTAGGCTTTGATGTAACCGACTCTGATTTCGGCTTCGAGGTGTCGTTCGATAGAGGTGTCTTCTCGGTCGAAGAATTTGCGGATTCGGTCTTCTTCATCGGTACGTCCTCCTCGGACACGAAAGCTTGATCAAGGGCATTTGTGACAGACGCCTTAAGATCCGATGTCTGCGCGTCTCCATCTTCTTCAGATATAGTTGCATTCTTGGTGGGCTCTGTCAATTTGAGTGATATATTCGATGGACTTGAT
>MU119659.1:0-31639 GCA_014904845.1 Acephala macrosclerotiorum | reverse complement strand
GAATTTTTTATAATTTTTTACGTTTATACGATTAATAAAAAATTATAATATTAATTATAAAACGTTTTTTTTAATCGTTTTCAATTTAATTAAATACTCGTAAAACGAATATAAATTTATATAAACGATTATTAAAATATTAAAAATATCGAATTACTAAATAATTATATTAATAATAAATTCGATTATAATTATTATATTAATTTTTTTTATTATATTATATATTTTCGAAATTAAAACGTTTTTAATAATACGTTTATTTTTAATAAAATTATAATAAATAAAATTCTTTTTAATCTCGAAATTTTTATCGTTTAATTATCGTTTATTTATTAAAATAATTTTATATTTAATTTAAAAATTAAAATTTTTATTATTTATAAATAAATCGTCGATAAAAACGAAAAATTTTATTATAAATAAATTTAAAATAATATATTTAAATTTTCGATTTAAATTTTTAATTTATGATTTTAATTTTTTATTTAATATAATAATTTTTTTTTATTAAATTTTAATATTAAATAATAATAAATAAATAAATCGAATATTATTTCGAATTAATAAATTATAATAATATAAATTTTTTTAATATATTATTTTTAGTATTTAATTTATAAATTTAAAAATTGAATATTTATTAATTTAAATCTTTTATTTTAATTTTTTTATTATAAATAAATTATATTTTCGTATTTAATTAAAATATATTTATTAAAAATTAATAACGTTTTTAAAATTAAAATCTCTTTAAATTTAATTAAAAATTTAATATTATTAAATTTATTTTCTTTGAAAATAAATTTTTTTTTATTAATATAAACGTATTATCGATTTATATTTTAATAACGTCGAAAAAAATTTTAATAATCGTAATTAAAAAATAAAAATCGTATATTAATATAATTATTAATAATTTTTTTTTATAATATTTATAATACGTAATTTATTAATATATTTTTATTTTAATAATATTATATAAAAACTTTAAAATAATTATAATTATATTTAACGAATATAAATAACGAATTTCTTTTAATAAACGTATTAATATAAATCGTTAAAAAATTGTTTTTAATTGCGTATAAATTTAAATAATATTTCGAAATTATATTTTAATTTTTTTACTTTTAAATTAAATTAAAAAAAATATTAAAACGATAATTACTCGTTAATTCGCTCGTTAAATCGTAGAAAATTGAATTAAAATTATTTCTTTTTTTTGTCGTTATATTTTTGAATTATTAGTTTTAATTTCTCGTAAAAAATATCGATAATTTTATTTTTAATCTCGTTAATTAATCTCGAATTGAAAATGCGAATTTTAACGTATTCGATTAAATTGTATTTAATAAAATTAAAAACTTTTTTTATAATTAAATTATGGAATTTTTTTTTTTAAAATATTTTAAATAATTATTCGAAATTTATAATCGTACTTTTTTTTTATAGTTTTAAAAAAAACGTTATATCGATTTTTTTTTTATTTATTATAAATTATTTATTGAAATTCTCGAGATTTTTATCGTTTTTTTAATAAAATATTATTTTTTATTAAATACGTTTTTATTATATAATTTTTTTAAACGTTTTCGATTACATTATTAAATTAATTTTTTATTTAATTTATTCGATAAAAAAATATAAAAACTTTTTTTTAATTATAATTTTAATTATTATTTTAATTCTCGTTTTAAATTTTTAATATTTGTTTTTTTATATAATACGATTTAATAATTATAAAACGGAAATTAATTAATTAGTAAAATATATTAATTATATATAGTTTTTTTTATTTACTTTTTTTACGTTAAATATATACATTCGAAAAAATCGATAAATTTAATATAAATTTCGTATTTAAATTATTTTTTATTACGAGCGTATTATTAATTTAACGTTTAATATATAAACGACGTATTTTTTTAATAATTATTCGAATTGTTTTAATTTTTTTAATAATTAATAACAATAATATATTATTATTAATTATTTTAAAATATATTTTAAAAATTAATAATATAAATATAATATTATTCGATTTTATTAAATCGTTTATAATTTTAATTACTATTTATAAAATTATTTTTTTATCGATTTATTTTTCGATTAATTTATTATAAATAATTTTATAAATTCGACGTAATAAAATATAATATTTTTTTATTTTTTTAATATTATTATAAATTTTAATAAATATTTTTTTAATTTTAATTATTATTATTTTAATATTTTATTAAAATTTTATAAACGAAATTTTTTTTTCGCGTTATAAATAAAATAATCAAATAATTTTTAATACGTATCGATTTAATATATACGTAAAATATTTTATATTATTTTTATAAATATATTTTTTAAAAATTTAGCGATTCAAAATATTATAAACGAGTTTATTATTTATAAAACTAATTTTCTATTTAAATATAAAACGTCGATAATAATTAAATAATTAAATTTATAATTATTTTATAAAATAAATTTAAATTTTTTAAAAAATTATTTATATATTTAATATTTATATTATAATCGATTTATTAAAAAACTTTTATAAAACGTCGTATTAATAAATATTTAAAACGTTTATATAATTAATATAATTCAATATTAATAAAATAATTTTAAATTAATTTTTTTTTTGATTAATATAATAATATTTAAAAATATTTTTATTTTTTTAAATTATTAAATTTTATATTTATATTATTTATATTTTAAATATAAAATAAAAATAATATAAAATATAATAATTTTTAACGAAATATTAATATAAATAATTCTTTATAATAATATTAATTTTTTTTTAAATTGTATTTTATAAATTTCGATTATTAATATATTAAATTAAATTTTATAATTAAATTTTTATAATATTAAAAATTGTAATTATTCGATAATCGATATTTTAACGATTTTATTATTTAATATAATATTTTAAAAAACTTTCAATAAATATTAATTTTTAAAAATAAAAAAAAATCTTTTTTTCGATTCGAATTATAATAATAAAATATTAAATATATTTTTTTTATAATTATATAACGAATAAATTAATCGTTTAAAATAATTATTATTTACGTATTATTAATTTTTTTTAAATTTTATAATAAAATAATTATATTTATTTTCGATTTTTATATTTATAAACAATTAATCGAATTTTTTTTTTTTTTTTTTTTTTTTTTTTTAAATTTTTAATATTTTTATAATTTACGAAAAATTTTAATAATAAATAATAATAATATTTTTTTTAATATAATTTTTTTTAATATTTACGTTTTTTATAATATTCGTTATAAAAAAAATTTCGATTTTATTTTTATTTTTTATTATATTTTTCGTATATACGATTAATTTAATTTTAATTATATTTTTCGTATTCGTTTTTATTATTTTTATTTTAATCGAAAATAATAAAATATTATTATATTTTATATAAGCGCGTTATAATACTAATTGCGAAACGTAATTTAATATAAATACTTTTAAAAGTATTAATAAATTTATATAATACGAAATTGTATTTTTTAATACTTCGATAAATATTAATAATTTAATCGCGAAAATTGTATTTTATTTAATATTTCGAAAATAAATCGTTTTAAATTTTTCGTAATTATTCGAATAATAATTAAAAATATTTTAATTTAATTTTCGATAAATTCTTTAAAATAATTTATAAAAATATAATATTTTTTTATAAAAATATATATAATTATTAATTTTTTTCGATTTTAAAATATATTTTAATTAAAATTACTATAAACGTAAATTTATAGTTTTATTTAATAAATTTCTCGTAATAAAATAAATTAATTTATTTTTTAAATATTATAAAAAAAATTTCGATATATTAATTTTACGATAATAATCGTAAAAAATCCGAAATTTAATTTCGATAATATTATATAATTTTTTTTCGTATTTTTTATTATCGCTATAAATTTTTATTAAATTTGTAATTAATTTAATAAATATACTCGATTAATTTAATTATTAAAATATATCGAGTAATCGATATTAAAAATAATATTTGTATTCGATTAAAAAAAGTATTAATTTATAAATTGAAAATATATAAAATAAAGTAATTAATTAAATAATATAAAAATCGAATATACGAAATAAAATAATTAATTGAAATTAAAAACTTTATATTGATTTTAAAAGAATATTTATTAAAAAGAATATTTTTTTTTATATATTTTATAAAATTCTCTCGAAAATAATTTTATAGTATATTATTAATATAATTTTTTTTTTTATAAAATTTTATTATATATAAAATAAATTTATTAATTTTTTTTTTATTGAAATTTTTTAATATAAAATCGAATAATTTTTTTTATTTCGTTTTATTATAATCGTATTTCGATTTTATTTCAAATAATATTTTATCGTTTAAATTCTATTTAATTCGAATTAAAAAAAATTCAAATTCGTAATAATATAAAAAAATTGAAATATTAAAATATTATTATTACGTTTTTAAATTAAATAATTAAACGCGTAAAATTATATTTATTAAAATAAAAATAAATAAATTTTTAATAATACTTTAATTAAATAATAAATATAGTAATTTAATTAATTAATTAATCGAGTTTTTCGTTAATTTAATTGTTTTACGTAATAAACGTAAATTTAAATCAAATAATAAATATAATAATTCAATTAATTATTTAATCGAGTTTTTAAAAATTTGCGCGACGTCAAAATCTCGTTTTCGTAAAAAGTAAATTTTATAATTTGATAATATTTACGAGTATAAAATAAATTTTTTTTAGTATATTTTTTAAAGTATAACGATTTTTTAAAATAGTTTTTTTTTAAATAAAAATTTTATTATTTTATAATTGAAAACTAATTACTAATTAATATTAGTATTATTAGAAATATTTATTACTAGTAATAAATTAAAAATGAAAATATAAAATAATTTTAATTATATTCATTAAATTGTAATTAGTTTTTTAAAAAAGCGCGTAAAAACTAAAAAAATATAATTTTAATTTTAGTGAAACGACGCTAGTTTTAAACGAATTAGTATCGCACGTAACTATTAAATTATTATTGTATTTATATTATATTTATATTTATTATTATAAATTTTATAATATAAAAATAAAATATAGTAATAACGTTTTTAATTTTTCGATATTATTATTTATTTAAATTAATATATAAAGAAATACATTAAATATTATTATATTAAAAATATAATACGTATATATATAGTTTAATATATTGCAATATTATAATATTTTATAAGTATTTTTTTTTTTTAAACGTTAATATATAAATTTAATTCGTTATTTATTTATTTTTAATTTTTAAACGTTTAATAATTTCGTATATTTTTTAATATTCGTTATAATAATTTATATTATCGAATTTATTTTTATTATATTTCGCATTATTATACTTTATATTATTATATTTTTTATTTATTTAACGTCGTAAATTAATAATTAAAAAATTAAAAAAACGAGCATTTTTTAAAATAAAATTTTTTTAAACGATTATTTAAATTTTTTTATAATTAATTTTAAAAATAAAAACTTTTTTTTATATTAAATTTACAATTTTAATAAAAGTATTTAATGAGATTAATTGTTTAATAATTTTAAAAATTTTTAATTATTCGAGATTTATTATATACTTATTAATAAAATTAATAATTTTATAAATAATATTAATTCGAACGAGTAAAATTTTGTTATTTAAATAATAAAATTTGAATTGTATTATAATATTTTTACTTTTTAATATAATTCGAATAAGTAATAAAACGAAAAAAGTATTTCGATTTATTATTTATAATATTAAACTTAATATTAAAATATATATTTTTATTTTTAAAAAGTATAATTAAAAGTAATTTAAATATTATTATATAATAAAAATAAAATAATAATTAGTATAAAAATTAAAATTTGTATATAGTTTTATATAATTATAAATTATATTTTTAATTTTTTTTTAATAATAATAAATTTTAATTTGCGATTATTAAAACGTTTAATAATAGTTTTATTTTAATTATTTTCGTATTTAATAAACTATTTTTTAAAAAGAAATTTTAAATTAATATTATTAATTCGAGTGCAAATAAAAAGATTTTATTTTTTTTATTTAAAAATAAAAACTCGATAATAAATTTTCGAGTTTTTTAATTTAAAATAATATTACTTATTATTATTATAACGTTTTTTATAGTATTAATAAATTTTAAAAATTTATTTTCGAATATTTTATATATTTGTATTAATTAAAATACTAGTTTTTATAATTACGAAAAAGCGTTAAATAATAAAATCTCGAGATTTTTTTTTTAATTTATTAATAATAAAAAAATTATTATTATTATTATTTTTTAATTATTTGTAAATATTATTACGTTAAAAAATATATAAAAAAAAGTTTATTTCGACGTTTTTTAAATTTTAATAAGAGTTTTTTTTTCGAGTTTATTAAAAAAAAAATATATTATCGATCGTAAATTATATAATAAACTATAATTATAAAATTGTAATAAATTTTCTTATTTTTATAATAAAATGTTTATTTAAAATATAATAATACTTTTTCGAAGTTTATATCGTTTTTAATTTTTATAGTAAATTTATTACTTTTCGAATTTTCGATTATAAAATTTTATACTCTTTTTATAAGTTTTTCTCTTTTTCGAAATCTACGTTTATTTGCTTATTCTCGTATATATCCACTTTGAATAGCTATTTTAAACTCGTTTAATTTATCGAATAAAAAGTCGTTAATATTAATAACTTTAATTATTACTCGCTTCGAAATACTATCGATAGTAGATACGATTTTGAAAGTAATAAAGTAATTTTCGTTATTAAAGCATTTTGGATTAAATAGAGTTAAGCGATTAGTCGGCTTTAGAGAGGCAGCTTCTAACTTAAGAGTCTTCGTACGCTTAGGACTTCGAATCGCTAAAGGCGAGTGCTGGTAGGGACTGGAAGCGGGTGGAGCGGGGGCATTTAATGGAGTAGTATTACTAAAAGGAGCTAGTTGTTTTGCGAGTTAATCCGCGAGCTTTTTAAAGGTCTACGGAGCAGAGGTAATTGTTTTCGAGATAGTCTCGGCCTTTTTTCTTTTAAAAGCCTTTGTAATTAGTGGTTGGTTATTAGAGAATACTACTAATGTCGATTTATTGGCGGTGCGAGTGCGCTTAAGTTTTTCACATTCAAAGATTGGCTCCTTCGCTAAGCGCCTCGAGTAGCGATCTCCTCTACTTATAATCTGTTTTTTTTATAAGTTTCAAGTGATTTTATAAAAGGGTTGTGAAGTTATTCGAGTTAATGGGATTAGTAATTTGATTAAAACCATCGGTGGGACCCTTTTGGTGTTCTCGCCAAAAAAGTCACGTTTCGCACTACAGTGCCACGTCAAGAGTCTGAGCCATAAGCGAAAACCCCACCAAAAATAGCCATTTTGCCTCTTTTTCTAAGACTAATATCTTTAGAACCACAACATGTGTAGACATAATAATTGCATTATTAAATAGGCTTTAAAAAGTTGTTTCTCATCTCTAATTAGGTTTTTAGAGTGTGAGCATAGCGCTCGCATGCCGAGCGATCGAATAAGAAGTGTCTAAAATAACCGAAAAACGGCCGATTTAACGTGTAAAATCTAGTAACTCGCACTTTAGCATTTTAAAACAATTATTATTCGAGAACATTTATTATAAAATAAAATTCGAAGAGACAAAATGATTTTCTGTATTCGAAAGTATCTTATACTAAAAAGATATAAGATTTTATAAGCTCGAATATAGTTTTTTTTGAAAGTAATTAAGTCGCGATTCACGCGTTTTGGGCGCGTTTCGCTTAAGTGGCTCAGACTCTTGACGCGTTACTGTAGTTAGTTGCAACGCTGTAATCAAAGGCGATCTACTTCGAGACATCGCAATAACAACATACAACAAATAATGCCCGTCTCCAAGGCTCATCGGGCCTGTGGGTTATACCAATGTATGGATTCGCACTCGGAAGAACGCGAGGGCTCGGTATAAGGGTCCTCTTTGCCAAGTGGCCATCTCTCTTCTCCATTATTCATCATATCTCCGTTGAACCTCTTGGCTTTTCGGACGCTCCATGCAGACATTTGTTTGTTGACGCTCTAGGTCAATTTTCTTCCATTGATTTTCCGTCATGGAGTCTTCGAGAGGAAGCTCTCCAAAAAGGGAGAAGCCCGAGGGACATGTTCCTGTGGCGGTTGACCACGCTTCAAACTCGTCATCAGAAGACATCGCTGCCAAGCACAATCAAGCAGAGGCGAATTACCAACCCAAGTCCTTCAGACCCTAGACCACCTTGTTTGGTCTGTGCCTTGCCGTTTTCATCGTTGCCTTAGTGAGTCCCCTCAATCACACTTGGTGAATCTCGGCCGACAATCTCAGGATCGAATCATCATAGCAACGGCCATCCCCGCCGTCACAGATGAATTTCACTCCCTCCAAGATGTCGGATGGTATGCGTCGTCCTAATGCTTACAGGCGCTTTCCTCGAACTTGGTCTTGTTGTCTTCTCCATCGTATCTGGAAAGGCGGCGTAGAGAATTGGATACTATGTCCCATTCATGATTGCTTCGCTACTCATGACTTCCGTCGGCGCCGGATTGTTATATACCCTTGCTCCTGACTCTAATCACGAGAAGTGGATAGGATATCAAGTCCTCTACGGTCTTGATACCGGTCCTGCAATGCAGTTGCCTATGCTAGCGGTCCAGGCTGTCCTCCCAGCTGCAGACATTAGTTCCGGCGTGGAGTTGATGTTCTTCGCCCAACAGCTCGGAGGAGCCATCTTCGTTGCTGTGGGACAGAACACCTTTGACTCGAGGGTTATTTCCAAGTTGACTCGTATCCCGGGACTTAATGCTCAGCAAGTCGTTCATTTGGGAACGACACAACTGAGAAGTGTCGTCCCGGCGCAGTATTTGGATGTGGTTATCAGCGCATCCAATTATGGATGCACGGGCACTTTCTTAGTTGCAGCTGGATTGAGTGCGTCGACATTGTTGGCAGCCTTGGGTATGGAGTGGAAAAATATTGACGTTGAGGGAAAGAAGGATGCCGAGAAAGGTGCTGCTGAGGGAGAACCGAGATTCGAGTAGGTAACGAAGCAGTAGTCTGCTTTATAACCTGGATGATGTCTGCTTCTTGGATCCTAAGCTGATATGGATGGAGGTTTGTTTGATGTTTGGCGTTGGGGGTATATATACATGATCATGCATAATTGTTTTGCATTGGGCGGAGAGATATCCTGTTGCATGTCAGTCATGGAGTATATAATGAGCAATGACTTCTCAACCAAATTGCTTCTTTAGAATCCTTGTTCGTATGCTATACTTTGCGTGAAATTCTAGGTAGTCTCTTCTTGTAGTTGTTAGGAATTCTGAAAGTGTATAAGATGAGGAGCCCCCACGATCAATTGATGTGATAGATAAGCATTACAAACTTAGTTGAATTTAAGCAACAAAACAATACGGCATATAAATATAAATACCATCTTTCAATATGGAACTAAAAGAGAAACTTAAGTTCACGATTTAACTCAATTCTCGAGGATTATAAGTTTTATCTAGTTATCAAACTCGAATCTTAAATTCAAAGAGATTTGAATTCTTTTTATATTAAAATAAGTTTTATATTTAAATATATTAGAAATAAACATTTAAGCTTTTTATCAATAAATTATCAAGTGTTAATGAATTCTCGTTTTGGTATGTTACGAATTCCTGTACCCCCTGGTAGTCCCTTGATTTGATTATTATGCTTGGATTTTTTGCCCGTGTTTGATTGCACCATTAGACTATTGTATTATTATTATTATCATTTTAAAAACGAAGCCTCAAAGGAAGCATGCTCGGATATCTTGTGAGATGGCATGAATCATTCCGATTGGACCGATTCATGAACCATCTTCTAGATATGACATGCCACCATCATCCGAGCCGATAAGGCACTCCGCCCATGTCTAAGCCATTGCGCACCCTAGGCCCATTCGATGTTATATCAGATTAGGTTCTCCCGATACCAATGCTCTCATGTCCTGCTTGACAAGGTCGCCTTCGGCTGATACATGCAAATACCTCATTTTCGTCGCTAGTTTAGTCTCAATAGCAAGACCTTTGTTGATGGACCTTTCCCTTCCGTACTGAAGGACAGCTTCGTTGAAAACAGCATTTGCGTGATGAAACACTTCTTTACTTTTACACTCGGAATCTGCACATGGTGGCAGTCTCTGCATGATATCTCGTACAAAGACCTCGCGATCGCACTTGAAGTCTTTCGGTACGTGGTTTGGAATATCTGTGGGATCGATACCTGCTCCCAGGAACGCCTCGAGCATAGAAACCAGGCTTTCCACAAATGCTTGTGTCGTATCAGCTCTTATGGGATAGTCTAACGATCTGCGAGGAACTGTTAGCCAGCATACACCCTTTGAGTACTTTGGCAGAATGTCGGGTATGGAGTGCAACAAGGGAGCCTCGATCAAGCTCAATAGAGTTCGAACCATCTTGGCCGTTGGGTACGGAAGATCGGGCCATTCGAAATGTGTAGCGCTACAGAGGGAATGCAAGAGAGCTTCGGCAATCTGGCTTCTTGTAATTTGGTCTTCTTGTGACATTATGTCTCGAATGCATCCAGATAGACAAAGAGGTGTTGTCTGACCCAGAAAGAACCTGTCTTTAAAGCCTGTTCCCGCAATTAGGCCCGGGGCCAGCCAGAATGGTTTCCAAGTCATAAACCTCTTGAGAAGGTTTGTCTGGAGGTTGCGAGTGGCAATATGGTCGTCAGCGTAGTGGGCGTAGATCATGACATGGTTCGCTAGCTCCAAGGTTGCATACATGTTGCGAGGAGGTCTACGTTTGACATAGGTTTTAGTGTTCGATAGGCCAGTAGGGGAATATTCGTTATCAACACTCTCCTGCCAGTCTAGGATTTCGAGTAAGATGATAGAAGCTCTCATCAAGGTGAAATCTGTAGAAAATGACAATAGATCTACCCAAGATAGGACTTTTGACCACTGGGAAGGTTGCTCTAAGAAGTCGCGAGCTGTCCGATGCATATAAGTTACTCGATCGCCGGGATAGGTTATAGCGCCCCTCGAGGCACTTGCGACTTCTAGAAGGCCTGCACAGCGCGCCGCAAGATGTACTTGAGTGTCTTCGCATGCGCTAGCCAAAGCTGCGGCGGACATCGGTTTCATGGCATGCGAATCATGGTCGTCCTGCAAGGCAATTTAAAGGTATCCTACTTGCAGTTCACTGACTCCATCCTGCCTACTAGCTTGTTGACTGTTGGGAGCCAGTTTTTGAAAAGGATTGGGTGCTAGCTGCATCGATCTCCTCATTATCTGGAACGCTCTCGAGGCCCACTCGAGGTATGCAGGCTCAATCTGCGGTAGTATTGCACTATACAGAGGATATAGGTCTCTCGGAAATGGCCTTAGGCGCTGCCATAGTTGTGTCATTGAATCCCTATTAGAGACACCGATGAGAAGCTGTCGGACCACTACCCGCACCCAAAGAAATACACCTTCTGCCTTTTCCAAGATCTCGTCTATGATTGCGGCGGCGTGCTTAGGCCCATTGATTTCAAGCTTGAGGAAGGCTGGATTTTGATGAAGTCTGTCGTTCACATATGTTTTTATGTCATCGAAGGTCATATCTTGCAACCTCAGCGTCGCACAACCATCAAAGTTGTCTTGAAACTCGACCCAAGGTCGACTCGAGAGGCAGAATTTGGAATTCTCCGGATTCGAGCTGGAAAGCTCCCGGAAGAAATAGCAAAGCTGAAGAGTATCGCCACCAAACTCGTCCAAGCCGTCAATGAAGAAACGAAGTTTGACCGAAATTTCTTGCTGGCAGACCAGACGTCGAAAGGCATCGGTGAGCTGCGGGAGAGACCATGGTTCAGCAGCAATTTCCTCACCAAGGTTTAAGGATCCCGAGTAGCGCTTGGCCCATCGATTTGGGAAACGAATGGGAACAAGGTCTCGATGCTTTCCAAGCACTTGGAAAAGTAAAGAGCGAAGTAGGCCTTGCTGGCTTTTTTGGATTTCGGTGCCACTGTTCCAAAAGAAAAACGTTACGATGGTGATTTCCTTGTTTAGTTGTACTCCCATTTGAGACTGGCCCCATTGCTGCAAATAAGTCTTCGTGCGCGGGTCGTCGAAAATGTGCTTCATCAACGTCGATTTTCCAGAGCCTGCCTTGCCGTTAATCCAGTAAATACCACCCTCACTTCCCAGCCAATTGGTGAAATCGCTCCATGGTGGTCCTTCCGTGGTCTTATCTGCGTAGATCCAATCGAAAGTCTTCGGATGAACTTGCAACACATCCTCGTAGCGATGTGTCATGGCAGGATACACTAAGTGCTCAAGTATCTTTTTATCGATAGAGAGGCGTAACTCTTCTTCGTCCTCGGATCTGACGCCAAGCATTTCGATCTCAGATGTTATTTCGTTTAATCGTATGCCATCAGACTGAGCATTCCGTAATTCGATGATCATCTGACGTGTCGATTGATGTTCATCTTGGTTCAAGGCTTGAAACCGGCAGAGCAATTTTGTGATTGGGCTCATAATCTCTTGGGGTAAATCACTATGAGCCTTCAGCACCGACACGAGGATCTGTTTCGTTTGTGTGTCGAGGGCATCAAACCGATCTGACGCATGAACAGCGTCGGTGTCCAGCTTTCCCCTAGTAATGTTAAGATCGATTACAAAAAGAGACGGGGCTTGTGAAGGTCTACGGTACCTTAACGAGAAAATAAGACGGGAATTTAAAGACTCCTTGAATGTGGAGAGCTGTTGAAGTAGAGAATTGATCTCCTCCTTCGACCATACAGCTCTGATTGCGGCACAAAGGCTTTTCTGCACACGCTTTGATTTTCCATCTCCGTCTTTACGTTCGATCTGCAATCCTTCGAGCCCCTTAAGCAACTGCTCGGCGAGTTGGAGGGCTTCATCGCATATTTGATGAAATGAATCCTCCTGACATTGGTCTTCTTCTGAGAGTGGTCTTGCCGCTGCTCCCAGAGCGACATCTGAGCTCTGACGTAATTTGAGAACGACGCTTTTTAGATCCCCCAGGATGATTTTCAATTCCTCGCGCGGCTTGAGTGTTCCACCCCCTGACCTGTAAAGCTGGAAAGTCTCCTGAAATAGCTTGGTTCCGAAGTCGACGAACTATATGACCGTTCCGGCAATAGACAGCGCCGATAATGGATCCATGGTAAAGTAGACTCAATAATTATTCCCGTCCGGCCAGTACCAGACTTGTTTGGGCTATCAAAGGATGTTCATACCATCAGGCTGTGAGCATGTGATAGCTCAACAACCCCAACTGTGCTAGTAAAGCTTCGTATGCAGCTGCATCAACGCTTGTACGAGATTTTTTGCGAGGGAGAATGAACCACAACATATAGGTAGTATCAACGAAGCTATCGCAGTATTTAAGAAAATGCGAAGCTCGTCGTTAAGGCGACCTTTATGATGCGGGGCGAGTCATCTTCGACTGTTCGGCGCAGTCCTGCAAGGCCCTGTCCTGAACGCCATGCGACACATCGGGCTTCCAAATTGGCTGATTTTTCGGGAATCACAAAGATCGGTGCTGATTCGCTCACCTTCGCGCGAAATCAAGCCCGAGGAAGACCTTTCGACGATATCAAAAGTTCTAAAAAATAAAGGACATACACAAGCACAAAGAGTTCTCGGCTACGAAAGGAAATAAAACTTGGTCAGTTACATCTTTGCTCTAAGCTTACCACATCACTAATTTGTCGAAGAACCTGTCAATAGAGGGCATGGAGCATTCCACTCATTTAGAAAAGGGTTACCTCGCCGATTTTCTGCAATTACCCGACTCTAAAGTCACATCCTTCAATCAAACCCCACTATTCGACACCTTTACTCTGTTCCCTAAGTGCCTCTCAAGCTGAAAGACATGATTTAGAAGCGTGCTTTGCCGAAGAATCGCAAAGTCCACGTCAAAGCCAAGGTCGAAGATCATCCCAGGAAGTTGACCTTGAAGTCTCACACACCACCTCCAACGGTCATGCATGTCAATAGTGAGAGTCGTACTGCAGTCTCAAAACTTTATGATGTTCTTCTCTGCAGCACATGGAGTGATTGCAGCAAGACCTACTTCTCATTTGAGCGCGATACTCTCTCTATGCAGGGGCTCGACCTTTTGAATGATGGCGACTTCTTCGATGCACGCCATGCACAAGCATTGGGGCTGGATGCTGTGGAGATGTCTGACACTCTTTAGCGGCGTCTAGCGAATGTTCGGCACTTGGAGATAAAAGACATGTATTGGACAATTGCTACCAACAGTGCGTAACAGAATTCCGTGCGCACGAACTAAAAACACTAAAATACTAAGATTACTAGAATTTAATATATGTTTAATTCATAGCTTAATATTACTATTCGTTGCTTTTAATAAGCCTTTTATTAGATTTAATAAGCACGGCACATTTTTTAAGTATATTAGCAATATAATTTTATATTTTTTTATATTTTTATATAAAATTATAATTTATTATTAATTTAAAAATAAATAAATAACGTTTAATATAATATTTTTAAATTATTATATTATTTTTAATTTTAATTTTAATATTTTTTTTTTTAGTTTTGATTTTTAAATATTATTAAAATTTTAAAAAAAAAAAAAAAAATTTTATTTTATTTTTTTATCGTTATAAAATTTTAATTTGTTTATTTTATTATATTAATTAATTTAAATCGCGATATAAAATCGAATATTTTTTATTAAATTTTTTTTTTAATATTTTTTATTTTTAAAATATAAAATTAATATATATTTCGTTTATAAAAACGATATAATTATAATTATAAATAATTCGTTATTTATTATTATTTTTATAATTAGCGTTTTTTAAATAAACAAATTATAAAATGTGATTTAAATCTCGTAAAATTATTTTCGAATTAAATTTCGAAAAAAAAAAAAAAAAAACATTTTATATATCGATTTAATAATTTTAAATTTATATGTAAATATTAAAAATTTTTATCGAGTTTTCTATTTTTATTTTAAAGTTTATAATTTGAAATTGATTTTTTTTATTTTCGATTATAATTTTTTAAAAATTTATAATTAAATAAAATACGATATAACGATTTAAATTTAATTTCTCAAGTTAATACGTTAAAAAATTTACACTTTTTTTAGTCGTAACTTTTCCGCCAATAAAAAGTTCGAGTGATAAAGTCCGCAAAGGATTTAATCGCGTTAGTAGTACTATAATTGGATTTAAAAGAGTTGTTTATGTTTTTAGATAAATCGCGAGATTCAAGTTTAATGTTTTTAGTTTATGCGCACGGAATTCTATTACGCACTATTACTACGGCTTTCATCTCAAACAGCCTCGCGTCGATATCTACGCTGATACCAGGGGAGTTCACTACGGGCTATCTGTCAGACAATTTCGACATCTCCAAGAACTCAAGCTCGTTACAAGAGTTAGTCGCATGGATGCCTTGTGCAGTCCCAGGTTGCAGAAAGATTGCTTGGCCGTTCTAGGTGACTTCATGGCAAGGATAGCAGCGATGGCTCCTAGATTCAGCACTCCGAATATCACAAGCCATCAGGTAAACTGTTCCAGAGCTGGCGAAGAAGACCCTGATTATATATCTTGAGGAGCAAACACGATGCTGGCGGTTTGGGGTTAGGTTTCTCGATGCCTGCGGGTATAGCAACTTGTTTCGCAATACTATGGAACGACCAAATAGTATCTTCCTTCGGATTTAACTCCGGAAAATCACGAAGTCTTCGCCTCATGCCTACGAGCTCTCAAATAAGATCAAAATGTGCTCTGTGTTAGCCGATCACGTGCACAGTCCCCCCTATTCGCTTCCTCGTCACTTACTAAAATCTCGGAATAGCTTCACCCGTCACGCCGGCGCTAAGATATACAGACATACGTATGATCGCAAGATAAGCGCCGCGTCAATTTCTTTGTTGTGATGGCGAGTTCCAGAGGACAAGAGAACAATCTGGCACACAATGCGTCTTGCAGCACCGGCAGCCATGACACAGTCCGTTGTTTCTAACACGTCTATCAAAGCCATTGTACAACTTTCATACTTCCTATAATCCCTTTAATTGATCTTCAGCTAATTGGACAATGTAGGAGCAATTCCACCCCACTGCGATGGAATCCTCAGTCACAGCTGCTACCCTCGAGCTCCTTCACAACGAGCTTCCTGATCCAGATGTCTGTCTCTACGATCAGGTCCTCCAAGCCTTCGATACATTCACCCTGTTTCGGAAACTACCAAACAAACTACGCCTGGTGTAAATGGGCAAAAGATGCTCGATTGTTTATTAGGATTACAAGATGCCAGATCTCTTATATCCAGGACTAGATCACGTGCAGCGGCACTAGTCCAAATGCGCATCAACAACACCACCCCGCCACACTGGTCATCTGGTCCCACACTTTCAAGCCATGGAGAGTCGAATTGTCCCAGCATTTCTGGAAGACCGAGTATGTCCGCCACAGAGCAAGAGCCACTCCCCGAATCGCTATGTAAATTCACAAGGAATCGAGGGAATTTGCTCTTGAAAAGTACCTAGTTCTCCACCGAGATCGCAAAGATCTCTGCCGCTAATCCTCCATAAACTTCGTGAACGATTCCTTACATTCCTTCTGTCCCATCTCCGTATTCAGCGATCCAACCCTACCATTCGTCTTCCCCACCAAACCAACCATCGAAATTCCGGGAACTGTCGGACAATCAACTCCTTGCGAAATCTTGTAATCCAGGTTCGATAAAAGGGGAAGTGGGCATCTGATTCCGTGACGGGATTCACTGCTCCTCTAATGATCGAAGTCATGATCTCATCCCACCACATTTGATGTATCGTCACGCGCTGGATCTTACAGATGACGGACAATAATATGGCACCGCGGAGCTGCTCGAAGTTGAAGATCTTGACGGTGGGAAGAAAGTGTGTGTCCAGCTCGGGATGGATGTATACGGTGCGGCGGGGATTCCGGGCTACAAAGTCCCAGAGGTTTCGGTACTCTTGTGACTGCCGATGCCCTTTGCGTTTCCACCAGAATGTTGATATATTGCTTTGTAGTAGTTTCATAAGACTCCGATCCCAGATTGTTCCACCAAGACTGGGACATTACAAAGAACGCAATACTCTTCGCCAAAAACCTGTCGTTCTTGACTAGAAACTTATCGTGTCCAAAAGTTCTTCCAGAAGCTGCGCAACCATCATACGCAATGGCTAACGAGCAGAACCTCATCATCTTCCGCGACGAGCTCCCAGACCCGGAAGCCCTTCTCTACGACCAAAGACTCTACATCCTCGACTCCTTCACGCTCTTTCTAAACTCCCCATCGAGTTGCGCCTTGCAATCTGGCATCTTACCTTCAAGCCGCGCGAAGCAAAAGTCAACAGAGATAGCAACGAAGACACCAAATCTTCCGGCCGCTTTCCCTACTTATTCACTTGCGCCGTCGGTCCGCTAATCACTCTCGCTATCAACTAGGAGAGTCGATTATATGCTCTTGAACATTATCGAGTTCTTCTAGAGTCATGCAACAACAAAATTGCAAGAAGTACATCAATCCGAAGATTGATACCCTCGTTCTCGTTGGGTTTGGGTTAATAGATATGAGATATCTCGGATTGATGGATTCACCGAAGACTTTGCGCAAGCCGATGGAGGAAGTTCGGAGTCTGGAGGTGCATCAAGCTTGGTGGATCGAAGACATGGGGCCAAGAATGGTCAGCGGCCCTTTCGCCGAATGTTCGACGATGGAGCGGCTTTTCCATGGCATGGTTGCGTCTGGAAGAGTTAGGGGGCTGAGAAAGCTTTACCTGAAGCCTCCTGTAGGAAAGTATACGGTGCATCTTACGGAGGAGAAGCAAGAAAGAAGCAGGAAGTTTATGGGAGGTGTCTTTGGGAAATTTGTAAAGACTGTGCCTGGTCTCAAGATTCCCGAGGTCATCTTGATGTCGTAGTTTGCTTTACTGGAATGGCAGCATCACTCTTTTCGATTGACAAGTAATTGGTGGTGGAAAGCAATACATCTTTGTAGACCACGGACATCTAGATACTCTTATAGAAAATGAAAATCACAACCACAGCCAGCGTAATAAATGATTAGATTAAATTATAATTTTTATAATTATTTTATATAGTGATTAAAATTCTCCTCGTTAATCTAGATTTTTTCGAAAATGCGTTAATTATAATCTAATTTAATTCAATCAAGTTAATTATAATTTGAATTAATTAACGTGATTTTTTTAATTACGCTAGCCACAGCTGCTCTTTCATTCAATCAAAGTGACACCAAAGTGAAGCTCTACGATCACGTAAAAACCTGTCTCCAAAGAGATATTTTATGGGCCATAGTACAATACCAAGAAATTAACAAGACAGGGGCTGCCATTTGCATTTGCACACGTGGGACAAGCATTGAAGAACATCGAGGTTGTTTTCACCTCCACACTAACTCTCGTGTCATACAAGCAAATCGAATCCTTCTGCTACGCGCATCGACCCATCGACACCAGTTTTTGTGGACATTTAAGGCCTCTTGGGCCTCGTAAGCCACCTCTTTCCTGCCTCGAGCCCTCGCAGACAAACGGATATCACCAACCACGGAGCGCAGTCACAGCAATTAGTCATAAATTTCGAAACGATTACTTTGAACAGCCTTCTCACCGAACTCGCCGATGCCGACGTCTACCTCGGGTCCAAAGAATACCTGGCAGTGGTGGGAATATCTCATCCCTGCCCCACCCTCTCACCCCGCTTTAAGCGGATCTGTCTTCTCCAGGTTTCGAACTCTCCCATTCTCCAGAGAGAAATTAGCGTTTTTCGGCCATGCGCCCTTATTTTCGACGTTACTTGAGGCTCATAAGCCTTGACTAACCCTTTTCGGCCTTAATCTCCCCATCTCACATGTCTAATTTCCGAACTTTTCCTCCCATCCGCCAGAGGATTTTCCCAGCTCTCCACTGCCAAGCCCAGATTCTAGCAGAATAGGAAGTTCCTAACGCTGATGCCGGCAATTCGATTCTTTCATGCTCTTGCCGACTCACATTCGTCCCCCGAAGGATCAGAATACTGACATGTGACTGGTTTCAGGGGTTGGTGCCCGAGGCAACTATTATGGAGCGCAACACAGCAGCCTCTCTCTCTCTCTCTCTCTCTTCAATCCTTATTCTTTGGCCACCGCTTTGGAAGTTATTCTGAACCATCACAACTCAGCTGTATATTATTTGATTCTCGAATTGATTTTCGCCTCATCGCTATTCCTCTTTTGTTCCTACGTCTGAGACATACGGAAAAAACAAATCACGCCATCACCCCGCGAATTTAGCTTTACGGGGGTATTATTCTGAATCCCGATCCCAATGGGTCTACACTTATTCTCCGCTTCATTTCATGGATGGGGCACTATTGGATCGCGACCCTAGAGAGTTGAGTTGTTTTGGCACGCTTGACCAATGTTCGGGGAACATCTACGCGGTTAGCGTTCAACCTCACACTTTTAAGCCCTGTCTTTTGGCTTCTGACTCAACATGGGTCGAACTACCGACAGCCTCCTTACGCTGTGTAATCCATAATACTGGAGCAGCTCTTTGAATGGAGATGTTTGTGGTCATATTCCGATAATGCATGGAACTGGCAGGTTCATGGCTTGCGCCGATTTAATATTGCCTTCTCAGCTGAAAGCCTCACACTAACAGTCCGTGCAGAAATTGGGTATAAAAGTCGTTGCGCAGGCCACGAGACAGGACGATCTCCCTCCTCGTCGTCATCGGCTCCGATCGCAGCTCGTTGTGTCATCTACTTTGCAGACACAAACAGACTGCCTGCTTCGGTCCTCCTGCCATGGCACCCTCCATCCGGTCCATGCTGATCGGGCTCCTGCCTTTCGTCTCCGCCCAAGGTTGTCCCTATGCAAGCGCCAACAAGCGAGACCTCTTGGCCGCGAGAGGTGACGAGCCATCACTCACCACGCTGGCCACCTCTTTCGGGAAGTGCGCGACCCTCAGTGATGCAGCCGGCGCTGGCACTCGGAGCCGCGACTGGTGGCCATGTCAACTGAGGCTGGATGTGCTCCGCCAGTTTTCACCGGAGCAGAACCCGCTCGGAGGGAGCTTTGACTATGCTACCGCGTTCGCCACATTAGACTGTAAGTCGCCCTTCGAGTGTTGAGTTGAGTCATGTGATTCAGGGGACCTGATCTGATATGATATGATACAGACGATGCGCTCAAAAGAGACATCAAAGACTTGTTGACGCAGTCGCAGCCTTGGTGGCCGGCAGACTTCGGGCATTACGGCGGACTGCTCATTCGTGCGGCCTGGCATAGCGCTGGTACCTACCGCGCCGTCGATGGACGTGGTGGTGGTGGTATGGTACCGCTCCTGATTCCTGACTCTCACGTCCGTTCTTGAACCCTGACCTCAGTGGCTAACTGCTATATTCACCTGGTAGGGCCAGCAACGCTTTGCTCCGCTCAATAGCTGGCCCGACAACGCCAATCTCGACAAGGCACGGCGGCTGCTGTGGCCCATCAAGCAGAAATATGGCAAATCCATCTCGTGGGCCGATCTGATCCTCCTGGCTGGCAACACGGCGCTCGAGGAGATGGGCTTCCCTGTCCTCGGCTTTGGTGCCGGTCGACCTGACACGTGGCAGTCGGATGAGAGCGTTTTCTGGGGCGCCGAGACGACCTTCGTGCCCGAGGGTAATGATATCCGTTACAATGGTAGCACGGACTTTGCTGGCCGTGCTAGCCACCTCGAGGAGCCGCTTGCCGCCACTCACATGGGCCTCATCTACGTCAACCCCCAAGGCCCCAACGGTAATGGTGACCCCATCACGTCAGCCCTCGACATTCGTGAAGCTTTCGGTCGTATGGGCATGAACGACTCCGAGACTGTTGCCTTGATCGCCGGAGGACACGCCTTTGGCAAGACGCATGGTGCGTCTAGCACTAGTGAGCATTTCCCCTTCCCCCTTCTCGGGCTGTTGAAAACTCTATTCATGCTATAAGCTAACGATACCGTGCTCTCAAGCCTTGGGTCCTCCACCGGAAGCCGGCTCCCTTGAGCAGCAAGACCTCGGCTGGGCCAACAGCTTTGGCACTGGCAACGCGGACGACACCATCACCAGCGGATTAGAAGTCATCTGGTCCAAGACTCCAACAAAATGGAGCAATGGTAATTCCCCCATTTTCTGCTCGGATCGCCCCTGTGTATTGACTCACGCTCTTGCTAGACTACCTGAACAGCCTCTTTGGTAACACATGGACTCTAACCAAAAGTCCCGCCGGCGCCCTTCAGTTCGAGGCATTCAACAGCACTGTTGACTACCCTGATCCCTTCAACAAGACGTTCCGCCACGCTACTATGTTGGTCAGCGACCTTGCCCTGCGCGAGGATCCCATATTCAGCGCTATTGCCCAGTCCTGGGTACATGATTTCCAGGCTCTGACCAATGCCTTTGCGGCCGCATGGTGTAAGTCGCTAGCCCCCTAGCCCTTAACGTGGAACCCGCACTTTGACTTACTCTGGGAAACAACAGTCAAGCTCCTCCACCGCGATATGGGCCCTATCTCCCGCTACCTTGGCCCGGACGTGCCCAAGAAACGCTTTATCTGGCAGGATCCTCTTCCCAACGTGACATACTCCCCTATCACTGATGCTGACGAGGCCGCACTGAAGGCACAAATCCTGAATGCCCCCGGTCTGACCGTTTCTAACTTAGTCTCCGTGGCCTGGGGTTCTGCCTCGACCTTTCGCGGTGGCGACAAGCGCGGTGGCGCCAACGGTGCTCGCATTGCTTTGCAACCCCAGGCTTCATGGGCAGTGAACAACCCCAAGCAATTGCAGATAGTCCTATCCGCCGTATGTCTTGTCCCCCTTCCCTTCCCCTTTTGTCCGCTGTGTCTCTGCGGCCGTTAAGACTAACTGTCGGATTCAGTTAAACACGATAAAGACCAACTTCAACAATAAATCCAACAACGGCGGCAAGCAGGTCTCCCTGGCTGACCTTATCGTCCTAGGTGGAAATGCCGCGATCGAGAATGCCGCTGCCGCTGCCGGCTACAAAAATGTCCTTGTGCCATTCACAGTCGGCCGCGTGGACGCTACCCAGGGCAGCACAGACATTGCCACCTTCGAGTACCTCAACCCGCAAGGTGACGGCTTCCGCAACTTCCGCAACAGCTCGGGCTGGTCGCTCGCCCGCACCGAGGAGCTCCTCGTCGACAAAGCCCAACAACTGACGTTGACTGCGCCCGAGATGACAGTGCTCGTCGGCGGCATGCGTGCTCTCGACGCCAATTTTGACGGCTCCTCGAACGGCATCCTGACGAACAGCCCTGGCAAGCTCACCAATGACTTCTTCACTAACCTGCTCGACATCGACACCGTGTGGACACCTGACTCTACCGGAGAGCTGTTCACAGGCAAGGACCGACGGTCGCAAGCAACAAAGTGGACGGCTACGCGCGCGGATCTCGTGTTCGGGAGCCATGCTGAGTTGAGGGCTATCGCTGAGGTTTACGCTGAGGCGGGCGGACAGGACCAGCTGGTGGCTGATTTCATAGCTGCTTGGGCGAAGGTTATGGACTTGGACCGTTTTGACGTCAAGAAATAAGGGGAGGAAGATGGTGAGGAGTGAGAGGTGAGAGATTTGTGGATTGAGGATGTTGTTTTGAGAAGCTTCAGGAATCTTACCTGGTTTCTCCACCTTGATCAAATTCTGATGCGTTAATGGATTCATATATATATTGATGCTATATTTTTGTATAATAAAAATTGAATTATGAAATTCATCTTCGGTCGTTTCGTTTCGCGCGGCTCTTGATAGGATCCAGAATCGGCCCTAAAGAAACTCTTGTCATTTTTCTAGAGTCGTAGTCGATGAGCCTCCAGATAGGCCCCCTGGCTTACCGGGCCTCAAGAAAGCCAAAATGAGCCCTCTCCGGATGTTAAAATGACTCTTTAATGCATGCTTAGGCCGTGCTTAGGAATTCTCACCCTCGGCTTAGACTTGCTCCCTCATGGCTTGGGCTAAAGCAACAGCAGCTCAGGCCTAAAGAGGGAAATGGAAAATGGTCATATCGACATTTAGATGTGAGATTCCTTATTACTTTGAGCTGATGGCCAAACGACATGGTCAGTAGCACCAATATACTAAACAGTTCTCTATAATATGTGGTATAAGTGGGCTTTTCAATGCAAATAATCTATTTAAAGAGAATCGTGCACCAATTTATACCTAAACTTCGTTCTATTCAACTTTGGCATAGGCATTGAAGATTTTCCTCATTGTAAATACAAAAGTTGTCTCGGGAGATATCTGCAGGGCATTTCAACGACATATCTCCCTCACAAAAATAAAAAGCTCTCTTACATCACCTTCGAGTAGGACATACAAACCAGACCTTACCTCAACACAGCGATTTTAATGAAAATTGATTCACCGAAAATTCGGAACACCTTCCTTGTCAACCTTGGTGCCTTTCATAGCTAAAGTCTATAGTTGATTTACTTTTCTTAAAAATAAACTTAATATTTCCGCTTATCCTTAAGCCCATGGACTCGCTGACTGACGAAAGTCCGACAGACAAAACCGACACCTTCGATCTCGCGTTTATCGAACTACGAAGTAACAATACTAATTACATTTTTTACAACGATTTTTTAACCTCGATTTTGAACATCTTACACTTTTTTTTTATTTTTAAAGTTTTTTCAAATTTAAATTTTTATATTATTTTTTAAATTGTTTATTATTATTATTATTTAATTTATTTTTATTTTTATAAAATTTATATTAATTATTAATATTTATTAATAATAATTAATTAAACGTATATAAAACTTTTTTCAAGTTTTAATATACGTATTAATTTATAATTAATTAAAATTATTTAAAAAATAAAATTAATTATATACGATTTTAAATCAAATATAAATATTATATAATATTTATTTCGATATTAATAATTTTTTTATAATAAAAATATTATTAATTTTCGACAAATTAAATAAAATTATTTTTCGTTTTTATTATATATTATTAATATATAAAACTCGTTAATTTTAATATAAATAAAAAATAAAAAAACGAAAATATATAATAAAACTTTAAAAATAATATTAATTTTTATTGGTAAATTTTAATTTAATAATAATAAATTTAATATTTTTAAATATAATTAAATCGATTAAAAAATTATTATTAAAATTATTAAATAATTTTTAATTTAAATATTACGTAAATAAATAAATATATTTAATATAAATAAAAATTAAAATAATAATTTATAAATATAAAACTCGATTATATATAAACAGAAATCACGTGCGTAATACGTAAATATAAAAAGTTTTTCGTAATATTAAACGTATTTTATTAAACGTATTAAATATATTAAACAATTTATATATATTATAAATATATAAATTATTATATTTATAATTTACTAATAAATTAATATAAAATTTAAATTAATAATTTAAATTTATATTTTATTATTCGTATATTTTTTTTTATAATATTTATTAAATTTATATTAATTTATATATAAAATGTTTTTCTCGTTTCGAAAGAAAAAACTCGTTCGACGACTCGTTAAACGAGCCAATAGCGAACGAACTTTTTCTTTCTTTATTCGATACATATTTTATTTCGCAAACTTCGTAAAAGTACTTTTGTAAAGAATTACAAAGTTTTCAATTTTAGTAATTTATTTAATTTATTTTTATTTCAAATTCTAAATTAAAAACTTTTTATTTGAACGTTTTATAAGGATTTGAAATTGAAATAAAATTTTAAATTTTATCGAACGATAAAAATCGATAAATTAATAAACTTTTTAATACTTAAAATAAAAATTCAATTATTATAAAATTTTATTACTAGGAAAACACTTTTTAAAATTTTCGTTTTTTATATTAAATTATTACAATCGATTTAATTACTTTTGATTACTTTATTTAATATATAATTTTAAAAAAAAATCTTTTAAAACTTTTTTAAAAAATTACGTAATTATATAATTAAAATAAAAAGTTTTTTTTATTTTAACACTTTAAATAAAAACGCATTTTTGAAATTTTACATTAAAAAAATACTTTTTAAAACTTTCGTTTTTTATATTAAATTATTACGATCGATTTAATTAATTTAAATTATTTTATTTAATATATAATTCTAAGAGAATTTTTTATAACTCTATTTAAAAACTGCGCAATTATAAAAATATTCAATATTAAATAAATATTTTAATATTTAAAATAAAAACGTATTTATTATAAAGTTTTATACTAAGAAAATACTTTTTAAAATTTTTATTTTATATTTAATTATTACGATTAATTTAATTAATTATAAAAAATTATTTATTAAAAAAAGATTTTTTAAAATCTTTTTTAAAAATGATACAATTATAAAAATATTTAATATTTAAATAAGTAAATAAATAAATACTTTAATATTTAAAATAGAAACGTATTTAAAAATTTTATAATTACTATTTTTATTAAATACGATTATATTTTATTGATTTGCGTAATAACGAATTAATAAAATCGTTTAAAATTTAAAATCTAATAATATTTAATTAAGTTTCAATTTATTTACGAGTTTTATATAATTTGAATTAATTGATATATTATAATTGTAAGCGTAGCGCGATCGTACGTAAATCGAAGTTTTAGTATTTTTTATCGGATCGATTATATATTAGTTCGAAGTCTCGTAACTACGAAATTTTTAATAGATTAATCAAATCGCTATATTTGAATACTTCGATTAAATTTAATATTATTATTATTATTATTATTAAATTTATAGTTTATAATAATCGTTAAATTATAAAACTGTTTTGATTATTATATTAATTAATTAAAAAATATATAATAATTTTTTTCGTTTTAATAATAATATTTTCGTATTTTTATATTTTTATATATTTTTATAATCGTTTTCAAAAGAATATTATTCGCGTAACGTTTTATAATAATTTTATTTTTATTATATTTCGTATTTATAATATTATATTTTTATTTTTTTAATATTTTTTTAAATCGAATTAATTTATTTTTATAATTTAAATATATAAAACTTTTAATATAATTTAATAAAATTTATTAAAATTATTATTAATTTGTATTTCGTATTTTTTATTAATTTAATTTATAATATTTATTTTATTAATTTTTTTTAAAAATTTATTTAATTAATTTTCGTTTAATATATTTAATTTTATAATTTAATTATTTTAAATTATTTAACGTTTTATATTTATAATTTTAAATTATTTTTTATTAAAAAAACATTAATAAAAATTCGTTTTTTTTAATTATTTAATTACAATATTAATATTTTTTTTTAATAATTATTTTATTTTTATATTTTATATTTTTAAAAAAACGTATAATTAATAAATAATTAAAATTAAAATTCGATTATATATTTATTTTTTTAATAAAAATTTATATATTAAAAAGTATTTTTTATTTTATATTAATTTATTAAAACAAATAATATACGTTATTTTAATATTATATTTGAATTTCGTATAATAATAATTGAAATTCTCGTATTAATTATAATAAAACAAAAAAAACTTTAAAACGTTTTTCGTTTAATTTAATTTTTATTAAAATATTATACGACGATTTTCAAATTTAATATTATTACAAAAATATATTTTAATTATATATAATATTTTTTTTAAAAAAAAAATATTATATATATTAAATAATTTATATTAATATATTTGTATTATTATTATAATTATAATATCGTAATATGTTATTTTTATATTTATTTTTATATTTATTATTATATTTGTAATATAAATCGTAATTTTATTATTAATTTATATTTTATAATAATTTTTATAGTTTTTATTATTATAATTTTTACGTATAATTATTATAATTTATTTTTTTTTTAAATTCGAAAATTTTTATTTATTAATATTTTATATTTATAAATTTAAAATTTTTTTTTTTTTTTAAAAATCGTAAAATAAAACAATTAAATTTCGATTTTTAATTAAATCTTTTATATTTTCTTTGAATTTATAATATTTCTTTTGTAAATATATCGTATAAAATAATATTTAATTAATTTTTTTATTTTTAATTAATTTTTTTTTTGTATTTTTTTCAAATATATTTTTACGTTTAATATTTTTAATTCGTAATTTAAAATTAAATTCGATATAATTTTATAAATTAAAAATAATTTTTTTTTATTTTATTTAATATTATATTTAAACGTTTAAAAAAACTTTTAATAAATTATTTTTTTTTATTTTTTTTTAAATCGTTTTTTTATTATAATTTATTTTTATATAATAATATTATATTAATAATAATCGTTTTTTTTTAATTATTAATATTTTTTTATTTATTTTTATTTAATTTAATATATAAATTCGATTTTCTTTTTAATATTTTAATAATTTTTTTAATTTATTATTTTATTATTTTTATTATAATTTTGAATTTTTTAATTTTTATTAAAATTATAATATCGTTTATATAAATTATTATATGTGAAAATTTTTCGATAAATATTATTAATATAACGAATAATATAAAAAATATTAATAATTTTTATAATAAATTATTATTTAAAATAATAAAATCTTTTTTATTTATTTTTTTACGAAAAATAATAATTCGATTTATTATAAAATTTATTATTTATTTAATAATTTATTTAAAAACTTTTAATTTTATAAATTTTTTTTTTATTATTTTTATAATTATTATATTAAACGTTTTTTTTATATTTATAAAAATTATTATTATTATTTATTTATTTTTATTATTTTTTTAAATTGTATTTATCGATAAATTTTAATTTAATAATAATAAATTTAATTTTTTTAAATATAATTAAATTAATTTAAATTAAAATAATAAATTTCACGTTTAAAACGTTTAAAAAGTTTAAAATCGTTTAAAGTATTTAAAACGTTTAATTTAAATTAATTAAAATATATAAATTTAAAATATTAATTTTTTAAATAAACAATATTAAAACTTTCGATTATATACGTATATTCTCGATATTATAATTAATTATTAAATGTTTTATTTTATTTATTTTATTTTATTTTATTTTATTCGATTATATACGTAAAATATTATACGTAAATTGTTTTATTAAATTTAAACTTTTGAAAATAATACGATTTAAAATATTTTTAAATTAATAAATAAAAATTTTATAAAATAAAACGTATATTAAAAATTTTTAAAATTAAAAACATTAAAATTTTGAATTTAAAATACGATCGTATTAATTCGATTAAATTTAAAATTGTATTAATTTACTTTTAATAAAAAATATTAAAATTTCAATTTCAAATTTTATAATAATATATTTTAATACGCGCTCGATAAAATTAATTAAAACTTTTAAAATAAAATTTTATAATATAAAAAATTCTATATATAAAATTTTAAATAATTTAATTTTAAATTTATTAAATATTTTAATTTTAATATATTTAAAATATTTAAAACGTTTAAAAAAATAAATTATTATTTAATTAATTTAATTAAACGATTTTAATTTAATCGTAATTTAAAAAGTTCAATAAATAGCGTTTTAAATTAAAATTAAATCTAATAAAAAATAATACGTTTATTTAATTATTATCGAATTTTCGATTAAATTAAAATTTGTCGATATTTATAATAATTTATATAAAATTAATTGTATTTTTTTTTATAATTTTATTCGCGTAATATTATTTTAATTATTTATTATTTATAATTATATAATTGAATTTATTAATTATAATTCGTTTTAATTTTTATTTAATATTAATAAAAATAATATAAATTTCGATTTTTTTTCGATTTTAAATTTTTTTTTTAATTTAAATATTAACGTTAAATTATATTTTTTAAACGAATATTTATTTATTAAAATAATTTTATTAAATAATTTTATTATTATTTTATTTATAAAAATTTTTATAAATTTAAAAATGGATATTATAATATTATTAAAATTTATTATAGTTTTTTTAATTTTTTTTTAAATAAATTCTATTTATAATTATTTAAATTTCGTTTTTAATAAATTTTCAAATAAATTTATTTCGTTTATTTTAAATTTTAATAAATAAATTAATAATTTTATTATTATTTTTTATAATTAAAATATTATTATTTATTTTTTTATTATACGATTTAATATATTTTTTTTATTTATATAATTATTAATTTTATTTTAATACGTATTAATTTATTACGAAATTTATATTAATATTATTTAATATTTTTTATATTATTAAATTTTTTTTCTTTTAAATTATTAAAATTTTATTAAAATTATTTTATTTTTATTAATTTTTTTTAAAAAACTTTTCGAAATATTTTTTAAAAATTTTTAAATTAATTAATTTTATATCGATTTTCGTTTTTCGTTTTTTAATATATTTTAAAATTTTTATTTATAAAAATATATAATTTAATTTTATATTTATAATCGAATTTATTTATATTATAATTTTTTTTATATTAATATAATTAAAATCGAATATAATTTTTTTATTATTAATTATTAAATAATTATTAAATGTTTAATTTATTATTTTTTCAATTAATATTTTATTTTTATTATAAATTCGTAATTCGTATTAATTAAAATTATTAATTATTATTTAATTATAAATTTTTAATATTATAATAATTCGTTTTACGATTTTATTATTTTTTTTTTTATTTATTAAACGATATATATTATATACGTATAATTCGTTTAATAATTTAATTAAAATTTTTTTTTTATACGTTAATTAAAAAAATAAATAATATTATTTTTTTTTACGTAAATAAATATTTTAAAACTTTTTTTTTATTTTATTATTAATTCGAATATATTATAAAACGTATATATTTTAATTCGTTTTTTTTATAGTTTTATTAGAAATTTTTTTTATATATTAATTGATTACTAATAGTACCAACGGTTTATTAATAACGCGTATTACGTAATAATTACATATTTAAAATTTTAAAATTTAATTAAAAAAATCGATTATTAATTAATAATCAATTAGTAAATAAATCTCGATTTATAAGAATATTAAAACTCTCGACTATAAACGATTATACGCGATATTTATATAATTACATTTAATTAATTAAATCGTTTAATTTTTAAGTACTTTAATTTAAATTTTTAATATCGATTAATTACTCGATTAATTGCAATACGATATATATTTATTATTTTTTACGCGTATAAACTTTATTCAAATCGATCGATTCTACGATTAAATTTTAAATAGCGTTAATATTTTTAATTTTTATTTTTATTTATTTTTTCGATATTTTTAATAATTAATCGAATAAAGTGCGATCGTTAATTTTTTAATAAAAAATATTAAAACTTAATAGTTTTTAACTTTGCAATTTAATATTTCAATACGCGATCGATAAATTTATTTAAAACTCTTATAATAAATTAAATAAATACTATAAATTATAAGTTTTAAATATTTAAATATTTAATTTTAAATTGGTACTATTAGTAATATTTTAATACTATTAGTATCGAATTAACGCTATTAATACTAAATTAAAATAATCGATAGCGCTAATAATCGATTAAATTATTATTAACTCGCTAATAATTTTATTAGCGCACGTGTTTTTCGATAAAACGATTAATAAAAAATATTTTTCTCGATATTATTTAATGTAAATATAATCGATTTTTAAATAAAAATAATTATAATTTTTTTTTCGAATTCGATTTATAATAAAATTTCGTATTATTTTTTTTTTTAATTACAATTTTTAATAATATTATAATTTTTATATTTAAATAAAAAAATTTTCGATTTTATTATTTTTTTTTATATTTAATTATAATAATTTAAACGTTAAAATAAATTTAATTTTATAATTTTTTTAACGATTTAAATAAATACGTAATTAATTCGTATTCGTATTTTTTATTATAATAAAATATATATTATAATAATTAATTTATATATATTTTTTATATTTTTTATTTTATAATATAATTTAAAATAATATTTTTAATAATTCGAATAATATTTTAATTTGTTTTTTTCGTTTAATTTAATTAATTTTTTTTATTTATTAAAAAATTTAATATATTTTTTTAATATTTTTTTTTTTCGAAAAATAAAAATATATTATTAAATTTCGAAATTTTTTACGAAATATTTTAATTATTTTAAATTCGTATTCATATATTTTTTTAATTTTTTTTTTATATATATTTTAATAATATAATTTATATTTCGTTTTTATAATTCGATTTTTTTAATTAAAAATTTTTTTTAAATTTTTTTTTAAATTTTTAAAAATTTCGTTTATTATATAATTTTTTTATATATAATTATAATAATTCGAATCGTATAATTAATTTTTAATATTTTTATATAATTATTATTTTTAAAAATAAAACGAATTTCACGATTTATAATATATTAATTTAAAAATATTATTTTTAATATAAAACGTTAAAAAATTTATAAAAACTTTTTTAATTTAATTTAAATTAAAT
>MU119658.1:0-31645 GCA_014904845.1 Acephala macrosclerotiorum | reverse complement strand
ATTTATTAAATTTATAATAAAATAAAAAATTAAATTTTTATTATAAAAATAAAAATTATTAATATTAAAATATATATACGTATTTATTACGTATTTTAATTAAAAAAAATTAATATAAAATTTAAAAATATATTTATATTTTTAATTTTTTAAATAATTAATAATTTTTATATTTAATATATAAAAATTATAATTATTATCGAAATATATATACGTGTTTATTACATGTTTTAACTAAAAAAAAATTAATATAAAAATTGAAAATATATTAATAATATTAATTTTAAATTTAATTTTTTAAATAATTAATAATTTTTATATTTAATACGTAAAAACTACGATTATTAAACGTAATATATTAATATATTCGAGTATTTTAATACTATTAATATTAATTAATATTTGATTTTATTAATTAAATACAAAATAATAAAATTTAAATTAGAAAAAGTTTTTATATAAAAAATATATATATTTTTTCGAAATTTAAAAATATATATTTTTTTTTTTTTTGATATTTGAAAAATTTTACGAAAAAATATTAAAAAAATTTTACGTAAAAAAATATATATTTTTTCGATATTTAAAATTTTTATACTTTATTTTTTTTTTAATATTTAAAAGATTTTATATATAATATTAAAATTTTGAAAAAATAATTATTAAAATTTTAATTACGTTTTTTTTAATTTGCGTTTATTACGTATAATAAAAAAATCGATTACGAAAATTTTATTTTTTTTGAATTAATAATTAAAACGATAAAAAGTATTATATATTGTATTTTTTTTTAAAAATAATAAATTTTTACGTTATTTAAAACGTATTTAAATTACGATCAATTTAAATTTTTATTTATATTTTATATATAAATAAATAAATTTATTAAATATAAATTAATATTTAAAATAAATTTTTTTTTTTTCAAAAAACGATTTATTTTTTTTGAATATTTTTTTTATTATAATAAAAACGAATACGAAAAATAAATCGATTTTAAAAAAATAAATTTAAATAAATTTATTATAAACGAATTTATTTTATATAAATTCGAAATATTTAAAAAATTTAAATATAAAAATTTTATTTTATAAAAATTTTATATAAATAATTTTAAAAATTGAAAAGTAATACATTTTAAAATAATTATTAATAATAAAATTATTTGTTTAAAAAACTATTTTAAAAAAATAAAATTTATATATTATGTAAACGATTAAATAAATAAATTGAAATTTTTATTTAAAAACGATAATAATATATAATTTGATCAAATACGAAAATATAGTAATAAATAAAAAAAAAAAAATTAATTTTCAATTTAATTTAAAAAATCAATTACGATTAAATTTAATTATTTTAAATAAAATATAAAAATTGAAATTTAAATTAAATATATAATAAAAATTCAAATAAAATATATTTATTATTCGATAATCAAATTCTCAAAAAATTTTATAAATATTAATTCGAAAAAACGAAAAAATAATTTTTAATATTTTTAATATAAATTAAAAATTATAATAAAAAATATCTCAAAATAAAAATAAAATATACGTATTTTCAAAAATATTATTTCAAAGATTTAAAAAAAATCGTTAAAAAATTTAATAAAATAAAAAATAAATAAAAAATAATAATTTATTATAAAATAATAATATTTAAAATAATAATATTTAAAAAAAAATTATTTATTCGATTAAAAATAATAAAAAATTAATATTACAAATAAATTTTCAAATAAATATAATATTATTTACGATATAAATAAAAAAATTTATTAGAATTAAATTTATAACGATAATAAATTTTTCAATTTTTTAATATATAATAAAACGATTATAAATTTTAAAAAATTAATTATTTTTAATAAAATATTTATAACGAATATTAAATATATAATATAAAAAAAAAAAATTTAAAAATTCGAATAAAAAAAAAATTAAAAAATTAAATTATTAAAAAATTTAATAATTTAAAAAAAAATTATTTTAATAATAATAATAAATATAAAAAAGTAATTTACGATTTTTTTAATAAAAAATTGAAATTATTTTGAGTTTATTATAATAATATAAATATTACGTTAAATATATACGAAAAAACGTTTTTAATTATATTAAAAAAATAAATATAAAATTTTTATTTGAATAATATTTTTTATTATAATTTTTCGTTTGAAAAAATTATTAAATATATAAAAATTAAATTCGAAATTTTATATATTTTAATAATATATTAAAAAAAAAAAAAAAAAATTTTTTTTTATAAAATATTATTAAAAAAATTTTTATTAAGAAATTAATCGAAAATCTCGAATTGTTATTTGATAAATTATAATAAATTCGAAGAAAATAATCGAAAAAAAAAAATCGTAAAAATAATAATATAAAAAATTGTATTTTACGAATTTGTAATAATATTAAAAAATATCGTATATATTTGATAAATTTTAAAAATATATTGAAAAACGTTTAATATTAATTGTAGTATATTATTTAATTAATTGAAAAAAAAATGAAATATAAAATAATTGAATTTTAGTATTTATTTTATTAATTATAAATACAATAAATACGAAGTAAATAAAAATCGCGATAATAAATATAATTAAAATAAATATAATTGAAATAATTATTCGAGAAAAAAAAATATTATATTTGTAAAAAAATAAAATATTAATTAATAAAATATTTTTTTAAAAAAAAATAATAAATATATAAAAAATTTAAAAACGAAATTTATTTTCGATATAAAAAATACGTTTTCATAATAAATTATTAGATTTTTTTAATTTATAAAAAAAAAAAAAAAATTTCAATAATGAAAATAAAATAAATATTTTTAATATTTTTATTTTAAATATAAAAAAGTTTAATTTCGAGAAATAAAAAAAAAGTAATTAAAAATTTATAAAAATCAATTTTTTTATTACAAAATACGTTAATATTGAAAAATTAATTATAAAATTAAATAATTAAAAAATGTAATATTTTTTAATTTAAAACGATATATTTTATTTAATTAAAAAAATATTTAAATTAAAAAAAGAATTTAATTTACAAATAAATATATTATAAATTTTTTTTAAAATATATTATTAAATACAAATGTAATTACTATATTAATTATAAAATACAATCAATTTATAATTTTATAAAAAATCGATTTACGAATTAAATTTAATATTTCAAATCGTAAAAAAAAAATTTAATTCGAAATAAATAATATAAAAATTGAAAATACGATTAAAATTTATATTTTTATTAAAAATATTATTTTTTATATTATATTTTATAATATATTATTTTTAGAAAATATAAATAAATTTAAAATTTAATTCAATAACGTAAAAAATTACATAAAAAATATAATAATAATATAATTATATTAATTATATATAAATAAAAATATTTATAGTTTCTATTAATAAAATTAAATATTTTTTTTATTTGATATTATTTAATAAATACAAATTTATAACGCGTATATAAAAAATTTGAATATTTATTAATACAAAATCGTTAAAACGATTTAAATTTTTTTATTAAACGATTATAAATTTAATTATTTAATAATTATTAATATTATATATTTAAATAATAATACGATTTTATAATTTGTAGATTTTATTATAAAATGTTTATATAAACGATATAAAACGTAATTAAAAAATATTAAATTAATACGTATTTAAAATTATTAAAATTTTTAATTTATAATACTAAAAAAAATTTCGTGTTTACAAAATTTAAATAGTAAATAAAAATCGTAATAATAAAAATAAAAAAAAATTTCAATTGAAATATATAATTTAATTAAAAAAATAAAATAATATTATATTTTATTACGACGAGTTTATATAATTATATTGAAAGAAATAATAAAATATATTACAAAGAAATAAATATTATAAATAGTAATAAAAATTTATAACGATTTAATAAAATTGAACGAATTTGTATTTATTTTATTAGTATTTAAAATATATTTTAAAATTTTTAATACAAATATTTTTATATTAATAATAATAATAAAAAAATATTATTTATAAAATAATAAACGAATTTCGTTGTATACAAATTAAACGATAAATTAATAATATTTTAATTATTTTATAAATTAATAAATTTTAAATTAATTATAATAAAATTTTATTTTTGAAAATCGCAAATTGAAAAATCGATAAAAAAAACAATTTATAAAAATTACGTAAAAAAATAAAAGATTAAAATCGATAAAAATAATATAAAAAATTAAAAATTAAAATAATAATAATAATAATTATTTAATTTAATCGAAATTTAATTTAAATATTGTAATTAATTAAAAAATATAAAAATTAAAATTAAATTTATAATTTATTTCGAATAAAATTATTTTGATTTTATAAATATTAATAATAATAATAATTTACGAATAATAAAAATTTTAATTAATATTATATAAAAAAAAATTTATAATCAATATAATTTATATAACAAATAAAAAAAAAGCAAATATAAAACTCGTAATTAAATTATAAAAAAAAAAATTTATTATTATATTTAAAAAATTTTTGAAAATTTTATAATAAAAAAAAATTATTTATTAAAAACGTTTTTAAATTTATATAATACGATTTAATAACGTATAAAAATATTTCGATTTTTAAATTTAAATTAATACACGAAATTAAAAATAAAATAATAAACGAATTATATGAAAAAACGAAAATTGTAATTTAAATTTTTAATAATAAATTGAAAAAATTTATTTTTATAAAAAATTTTATTATTTCACGAGTAAATTAAAAAATAATTTTAATTTTAATTTTAATTTAAAATTACAATTTTATAGTATAATTATAAAACGTTATACAAATATATATATAATTGTAAATTTTAATTTAACGAATAATTTTTATTAATTTATTAAAAAAAATATATATATTTTTATTTTAAAAAAATAATTATAATTATAAAAAAATTATTATATAAACTCGTAAAAATAAATATTTATTAATTCGCTATATATTACAAATATTATATTTTCGAATTAAAAATAAAATTTTCGATATATAATTTTTGTTTTTTATTAAAAAGAATAAAAAAAAATTTGAAATTATTAATATATAAATAAATAATATATTAAAATTATCGACGTTATAATTTACGAATTTGAAAAAAAAAAAAATTTGAAAAAAATTAAATTGTAAACAAAAAATAAAAAATATTTAATATTTACGAATTAATTAATATTCAATAATAAAATTATATAATTATTAAAAAAAAAAAAATACAATTTAAATAAAAAAATTAAAACAAAAAAATCGAATTTATTAATTTAAAAATTAAAAATTATTTTAATTAATATCGAAAATAATAAATTTATAAAACGTATATTATATTTATTTATTAATTAAAAATTGTTTTTAATTTATTAATCGTAATATAATATTAAATTTCGATTGAAAAAAATGTAATAATTTTAAATAAAAAATTGAAATAATAATAAAATAATTTATTGTATAATATTTATTATATTTTAATCGATTTAAAAACGATTAAAATATTTGTATTTATAAATAATTCGTATATTAATAATATTAATTTAAACTCGTAAATTAAATATATAATTATAATAATTAATAAAATTTGAACAAAAAACGATTTTAAAATAAAAAGTAATTTAATATATTAAAATTTTATAAAATATAAAAAAATTACTAAAAACGTTTTAATATTTGAAATTTATAAAATAATTAATAAAATGAATATAATAATTGTAATAATTTTTATTATTAATATAATTATAAAATAATTCGATTTATTTAATATTTTTATTATTGTTTATATAAATTCGTATTTTTTATATAATTATTTAATAAAATTAAAAACAATAAACGAAAAACGTTTTATAATCGATATTATAATTTTGAAATAATCGTACGAATATAAAAAATTCTAAAAAGTATAATAAATATATAAAAATAATAATTTGATAAATATTATAATAAAATTCAATTTAAATAAAATTTTGTAAATATTTATTAATACAAATAATTTTATGATTAAAATAAAAAAATAAGTAAAAAGAGATAAAATTTAAAATAGAATTAAAATTTTTATTTTTTTAAATCGAATAAATTAATTTATTTCGAGTTAAATTTTTGAAAATATAAAAATATAATTAATTATTATTGATTAATTACGTAGATTATAATTTAAAATATTCAATTATTGATTTTACAATTTTATTATTTGTTTTATTTATTTTATTATTGATTTTTCGATTTTATTAATAATAATATTAAATATAATTTTTTTATTATAATAAATCAATTTTAAAAAAATTTTATATTTTAACAAATTTTAATTTTATTAATTAGTTTTTAAATCGATTAAAATATTATATTATAAAAATTCGATCGCGTTTAAAATACGTTGAATTATTAATATTTTTAATAATTATATAATATAATTAATATTACGAATAAAAATTTGTTAATTGTATAAAATACGATTTTTTAAAATATAATATAAATAGAAAAAATTTTTACAATATGAAAACGAAATAATTAAATTATTGATTTAATTATTTTTTTAATTTCGATTATTGATTTAAGTATTAATTAATATTTTTTCGATTTTTTTACGAATATACGAATAATTAAAAAATAAAACGATACAATTTATAATATTTTTTTTATTACGATTGAAATATTATCGAATTAAATTTTATATTAATTTTATAAGAAAAAAATATTAATTAAAATAAAAATTAAAATATATATATAAAAAGAAAAATGAATATAATATAAAATATTAAAATTGAAAAATATTTTTTGTTTTAAAAACGATTATTTTTTTTCTTTAAAAATTGTCCAATTAATATTATATAAAATTGTTATAATTTTACAAAAAGTTTATAATATAACTAGTATAATCACGAGATTTTTTTATTTGTTTTTTTTGAACAAGCGATTTTTTATAATTATTTTATAAATATTAAATTTTTAAATTATAAAATTGTTTATTAAATTTACGATTAATTAGAAAATTACACTAAAAAATAAATTAAATCTGTACTATAAAAATAAATATTACTAATATCGAAATATATATACGTGTTTATTACGTGTTTTAATTAAAAAAGAATTAACGTAAAAATTGAAAATATATTAATATTATTAATTTCAAATTTAATTCTTTAAACAATTAATAATTTTTATATTCAATATATAAAAACTACGATTATTAAACGTAATATATTAATATATTCGAATATTTTAATATTATTAACAATTATTAAATATAATATATTAATATATTTAAATTTTTTTTTAATAATTTATAAAAATAAATAATTATATTTATTTTTTTAATAAAAATTTTTAAATATAATATTTAATAAAAATTTATAATATTTATAATTATAAATATTTTTTTTTTAATTTTAATATAATAAATAATTCGTTTTTAAAAATAAAAATTATTTTATTTATTAATTTAAATATTTTTTTAATATATTTTATAAAAATTTTTTAAAAATTATTTTAATAATTAATTAAAATAAATAAAATAAAAATAAATATTATAATTTATAAATTTTTTTAATTAATTATAAAATAATATTAATTTTTTAAATATATATAATAAAAAATTCGAATATTTTTATTATTAATATATTTAAATTTTTAAAAATTAAAAAAAAATATTAAAATTATATTTTTTAATAATTTAATAATATTTAAAAACGTTTTTTTAAAATATTTTTATATTTTTTATTAATTTATTTAATATTAATTAATATTAATATTATTAAAAATATTAATAATTAATTAAATATATATAAAAAATTCGAAAATTAAATAAAATTTTAATATTTTTATCGAAATAAAAAAACTATTAATTTAATTCAATGTTTAATTTAATGTTTAAAATTATTAATTATTAAACTATATAATTTCAAATTTATTATTACGTTACAATTTGAATTTTTTGATTTTTATCGATCGCAATAAAAATTTATTTTATAAAAAAATGCATTTTAATTAAATTTACGATTTGTCGTTTTCGTATTTAAATTATTTTTTAAATTAATAATTTTAAATAAATTTTCGTAAAATTGTAATATTGAAATTCTTATAAAATCGATAAAATTATACTACGATTAATTATAAACGTAATATTAATATTAAAATAATTAAATTGAAAAAAGTTTTTGTATTTAAACGAATTATTTTTATTTATTCGAGATTTCAAAGTAATAAAAATATTATCATATAAATATTAAAAAATATAATTTAATTTTAATAAATTATTAAATATAATATATATACGTATTATATTTAAATTTTATATAATATTTTTTAAAGTTTTTATATATTAATTTTAAAATTATAATAAATTTTATTATTGATTTTTTTTTATATAATTAATTCGTAAAAATTTATAAATAATTTTAAAATTTTTATAATTTTTTATTTTTATTTTTTCGTTTTTTATAATACGTTTTATATATTTATTTATTTATAATCGTTTTTATATTTAATTTTATATTATTAAAATAATAATAATATTTATTAAAAAAAAATTTAAAAATTTTTTTAATAAAATTTTTATTTTTATTTTATATTAATAAAATTATTTTTTTAAATTATTTTTTTTAATAATTTTTAAATTTATATCGATTAAAATAAATTTAATTTTCGTTTTAATTATATTTTTTTATAATATTATTTTTATATTTTTAAATTTTATTTTAAAAATTAAAAATTATATATTATTATTTTTTCGTTTTTTTATAATAATAAAAATTTATTAATTTTACGATTTTTATTTTATTTTATTTTTTAAACGTTTTTAATTTTATGTAATTATATTATATTTAAATTTTTTTTTTTTTTAATTTTCGAAAAAAATTTTATTTTAATTTTAATATATTATTTTTTATATTAATAATAAAATTTTTTAAATTATATTAAATTTTTTATTAAATTTTATTAAATTTTTTATTTTAAAAATAAATAAAAATTTTTATTAATTTTTTAATTTATATAAAAAATATTAATAATTATTTATATTTTTTTAATTATTTTTTTAATTCGATTTATTAAATTAATTATTAAAAATATTATATATTTAAAAATTATAAATTCGTTTTTTATAAAAAAATTAAAAAATCAATAAAAATAAATATTTTAATATTTAAAATAAAAACGTATTTAAATAATTTTATAATTATTATTTTTATTAAATAAAATTATATTTTTTAAATATTTTAATTAAATTTAAATAAAATCGTTTATTATAAAAAAAATTAATATTAATTTTTTTATTATTAAAATACGTTTAATTAATTTTATAAATATATAATTTTTTTTTAAAAATATTATAAATAAAATAATTTAAAAATTTTAAAATAATATATAATCGTTTTAATAAAAAAATATTAAAATTTTAATTGTATTACACTTTAAATATTAATTTAAATTATTATATAATTTATTTAATATTTGAAAATAAATTAAAATTTAATTAAATATTATTCAATTTTAAATTTTTAAATATTTTTATTAACTTATTATCATATAAATTAATAAAATAGCGATCGTATTTAATAAAAATAATAATCGTAAAAATTTTAAATACGTTTTTATTTTAAGTATTAAAATCGATAATCGTTTTAATAAAAAACACTAAAATTTTTAAATATATTTCAATTTTAAATATTAAATATTTTTATAGCTGCGCAACTTTTAAAGAGAGTTTCAAAGAGTCTTCCCCTGAAATATATACTAAAAAAAGTGATTTAAATTGATTGAATCGATTGTAGTAATTCAATATAAGAGACGGGAGTCCCAGGGAGTGTTCCCTTGGTGTGAGGCTCTACTAGAAGTGCGTTTCTACCTTAGGCATTAAAGCAATAAAACACCAGAATCTAGCTTTATAGCTGCGCAGCTCTCAACGGGGGTCCCAGGGAGTGTCCCCCTGGTAATAATACTTCGTAGCAACTGGATTTCTGCCTTAGGCACTAAGGAGCTTATCAGCTTATCGGCTCTCACCGCCCGGCAGAATCTCAAACTACTATCACCTCAATAATTATACCAACTTCAAGTGCTTATAAAACGCTCAAATTAAGAGCTTTTAACTTAGAACTTGAAATAGAAATAAATTGAATAGATTACTAAAGTCGAAGACTTTGTAGTCCCTTGCAAGGGCGCCCTTGCGAGGCCTGCGAAGCAAAATATACGTCGAGTAAAGAAAGAAAAGACCCGTCCGCTGATTGGCTCGCTTGCGAGTCGACGGACGGACTTTTTCTTTCGGCACGAGAGAAACATTTTTAATATTATAATAATATTATAATAAAATTAAAAAAAATTTATTATTATTATTATTAATATTATTAATATATTATTTATAAAAAAAAAATTTATTAATTTATTTTTTAATTAATATATTATAAATAATTTTATAAATTTAATATAATAATATATAAAAAAAAAAAAAAAATTTATATTATAAATTTTAATAAATATTTTTTTAATTTTAATTATTATTATTTTAACGTTTTATTAAAATTTTATTAATAAAGTTTTTTTTATATATTATAAACGAAATAATTAAATCGTTTATATAATTAATATAATTTAATATTAATAAAAAAAATTTAAATTAATTTTTTTTTAAATTAAAATATAATAATTTTTAATAAAATATTATTATATTATATAAAAACGTAATTTAATATAAATATTTTTTAATATTTTAATAAATATTAATAATTTAATTATAAAAATTAATTTAATTTTTAAATATTATAAAAAATTTAAAATTTATTTTTAATAAATATTATATTTATTAAAAATAAAAATAAATAAATTTATAATAATATTTTAATTAAATAATAAATATAATAATTTAATTAATTATTAATATAATATTAAAATTTTATAATTTAATAATATTTAATAATATATTATAATTTAATTTAAATTTAAAAATTAATATTAATTTTTATTAAATTACATATTATTTACGTAATACGAATTATATTAATTATAAATAAAAATTTTTAAATAATTTTATTAATTTTTTATTATATAAATTAATAAAATATAATTATATTTAATAAAAATAATAATTATAAAATTATTTAAATACGTTTTTATTTTAAATATTAAAATATTAATATATTAAAATTTTATTTTTATTAATTTTATAATTATATAATTTAATATAAAAAAAAAAATTTTAATATAAATTAAAAATTATTAATTTAAAATTTAAAAAAAAAATTATTTATTAATTAATTCGTTTATAAATTAACGACGAATAAAAAATTTTTTTTTTAAAAATTAATAAAAAAATTTATTTATAATTTTTAATTTAATAAATAATAATTTTTATTTTATTAAATATAATTAAATTTATTAAAAAATTTAATTTAAAATACAATTATTAAAATTCGATTAAATTTAAAATTATAATAATATATTTTAATATTCGTTTAATAAAATTAATTAAAACTTTTAAAATAATATTTTATAATATAGAAAATTATATATATTAAATTTTAAATATTTTATATTTATAAGTTTTAAAATACTTAAACGTTTAAAGCTCGTTTAAAAGGCCTAGAGCGTTTAGAGCGTCTAGAAGAATAAGCTATTATCTGATTGGTCTGGCTAAACGGCTTCAGTCTAATCGCAATCTAATAAGCTCGGCAGACGGCGTTCCAGGCTGGAGCTAAACCAGACAGGGAATGGCACGCCGGCCCGATTACTACCGAATTTCCGATCAAATTGAAATTTGCCGATGTCGGTTTAGCTTCTCTTTTTAAGTTTCAGCAAATGCAATTCAGTCTACTTGCTCCCTAGTCTACTCTCTTTTGATGAACCCCTTACAAATATTAAAGGTTTTCCGTTGCCCTTCGAACCAGGGACCTTCCTTTCTCTGCGGCCTTGCTGTCTAAGAATTCTACCACCCTTTCAATTTTTTCTCCACTCTTGTCCATGCTGAAAATGAACATGTACTCCCCCCTATATAACCACTCCTCCTCGGTCAAGCCATCATCCCTCACCTCGTCCCTAAAGTGTGCTTCTCCCATGGCCCAAATGATAACTCGATTCTGTTTTTCGTCTTCCATTACTTCCTTTGGCCATACTGGAAAGCGCTCGATGACAGCTTTGAGCTTAGAGAGGTGCGCTGCAAAGCCAGAATCGTCTAGAGGTGCTGGCTGAGAAGATGGTGCGAAAATATTGGTGCATTTTGGCGACCGAAGAGAGATATGAGCATCGATATCGAGGTTCTCGAAGGCAGCGAGGGACGCAAGTGCAGTTTGGCGACGGGTAGAAGACATGGGGAATATTTTGCGAGTTACTTGAACAATCTACAGAGTCGAGGCGTGCTAGTATGTTTTGATATATCTTGATTTCGAAGTTTTCAGATAAGGTAGATACTCTTCGCCTTTGATCTTTTGTATGTTCCCACATCGGAGATAAATTGCAAACACCGCTATGCCCGAATGCTATGCAGACAGGGACATACGCGCTACAATTGTGCAATACACCCGAGTCGAGCTAGCCTTTAAGCTGTGCTTTTCACGCCCTGGCCCAAGTCTGCTGGTCGGGATCTTTTACAAAACCGGACATTGTTACTTTGTAGATCAGTGGGCGAAACCTACTTTTCTTCCCAGACCCCGAATACCTCTGAGACGACCTCAATCGGGTATAAACGTACTGTTGAGCGTCAAGTAGTGGCTGGGAGTGCACCGAAATTTTGGAATGCCTTTCAAAGCTGCAATTTTATATCTCGATGAGAGTTTGTCTATTCTTCTATTCCTTTGTTAACATCTCGGCCTGCTGCGCCTTGAACACCGGCTCGTATTCGATGAAGTACTTATACCCCGTAACAATTCGAACTTTTTGAGATTTTTGCTTTATTTTTTAGAATATGTAAAAGGATTGTTTATCTAGATAGAGCTGGTGAAGGTGGCTGCTCGTTAAGTTAGGGGGCTCGCTTACGATCTTCACTGAAGACGTCAGCGCGAAATCGTCTCGAGTTGTTAGAACAATAAATTACACACGTCGGAAATCAGGGTTGATATTCTTGTTTTTTCCTCTATTTCATTTGTCTTGAATTCTTACATATCCGAAATTCGGAATACGAACTTACGCCCTTTTGCCTCTCCCGCCTTAAGTCTCTTGAGACCCTGTGCAACCCCTTCTAACCCACCCTCTACAACCACGAATGGATGTCCAGTCAAGCGGCCATCTGCCAACATTCTAGCCACATACCTATAGAACACGTACGTCCACTCGGGATCACTTCTCGTGAATTCCTTGTCTTCGGGCTGCTTCGGCATACCAGCGCGATACAGTCCCGAATGCGCTGTCCCGACATATGTATACACCACCTCTACCCCCGAAGGGATTTCCTTTTCGTCGTAATTGTTAGCTCCAGAGACAACTGATAGATACGAGTGTTTCTCGGGGCTCGATGGCGTCAACATCTGAGACACAGGAATCCAAGTCCCGTCACCAGAGATAGCATCGATAGCGTGGTGACACTCAAGCCCCTTTCGCGACAGGGTTTCCTTCACAATTCGTTTCATTTCAGCGGGTCCGAGTCGGTAATCGACCATGGTGTCGCCTTTCGATTCATCGAGTAGCTCGGGCACATGGGAGGAGTTTCCACCTGCGATGGCGATAATGGGATGGATGTTAGAGGCACGAGCGAGCTTGATTGCAAAGGTTCCCAACGCCCCGGAGGCTCCATAGACGATGAAAGGGATAGGCACCTTGGAGGATGGGTGTGGTGACCACGGTGATGGGAGGTGTTGCCTACGAAAGAGAGTAATGCCAGCAGTCGTGATGACCAGAGGGATAGTGGCTGCTACTACTCTGTCTATTAGCATGCTACAGGGATGATGAATGAAGAGGCCACGAACCCTCAAAGCTTGTTGTCGTTGGAATCTTAAATACTGTGTGCTGAGGGGCAATAGCATACTCGGCAAAGGCACCATGTGAAGTCATCATCGGATGAAAGGCTGCCACTCTATCCCCAATATTGAATTCATTGGTTTTACTGACGTTCGAGCCTAATGAGTGGACTATACCTGCAATATCATCGCCGCTATTCAATGAGATGTTGAGTAGAGTTGGATGCAGCCAATCTAGTGGCGAAGATATTAGACCAACTCGACCTCGAAAATGACTGAAGAGTAAACCTTTGACATTAGATCCTGCAACAACAACCTTAATAACGATCTCATCGAGTGCTGGTGTTGGTATTGGCACGTCGTGTATTTCGGTCCAAAGATCTGGGTTTGGATGAACAATGACTTCCTTCATTTCCTTCGAGGCTAGGCCGGACCTCCCAATAGCACTTTGAAGACACTTTTTTGTAGTCTAAGTCTGAGAATCTTGACCTGTTCGGGAACCAAGAAGAGCACCTTGAGCCTGATATATGCTACAGAAATACAAGTGGCTGATTTGAAATCGGGATGTGTCAGCTCCATGCGTCAGCACGCTAGGCAATCAAGCAAGTCATTCAGAGTAATTGCAAGCAGGGGGGCATGTAGGACAAAGAGAGAACTCAATAAGATGTAGTTCACTGATATAATGCACCTTGTGAATGCTGGGGTTTGCAGCTGGGATGGTCTGTGCCTAGTGCAGCTCTTTAGTGACCCCTTTTTCTCGAGGGATGCATTTAACCTTGATATTATGAAAGTCCTAAGGCTGCTTGCATAGCTGAACTAGCAATCTGCTCTTTGGCTTGCATGGAATACAATCGCTATGTAAGCCTACCGAGTGGTGTGAAACATGCGTATCTGGATCTGGCACGTGTTTACGGCATCCGAAGACCTAGGCATACCCTTGTGGGATAGAAATTTGTTCTATCTCTCCGACTCCCAGATCGAAATAAAACGGGGAGAACCTTGGTCGCGAAGCCCACCTGTAAGCCATTGTTGTGAGGGTCGTGAGCGAGAATTATTCAGGTGTGTGGCCACCAGTGGTTTAAAATGTCAGGTAGATTTGGTAACAAAAGAGGGATCAGATATCGATGTACCATGCGCCATCACCTATCACTCTTTGTCCTAGGGCACCTAGAACTCCTTACCGCTTCTCGCCTGTGTCATTGTCCCCAACCCCACAGACACTTATCGCATTCCGTCCTAATCAAACCCTCAAGTCTCGTTCCAAGGCGGGTTATTTTCCCAAAGTCTCTTACCCTCTTGCATCACTTGCTCTCTCACCCTTTTGGCCAGGCGCCATTCCTCTGCAGTCCATATCTTTTCGTTTTCCTCCCAAGTCTCGACCATGGTATATATTTCCATTAAGACCGAATCTGCCCTCTCCATCTTCTCCAGGACGACTGGACGATCGGGCCCTCGGGCCCCTTTCAAGCTCCAGATCTCCATGTCGAGCTGATACCGAGTCCTTATCAAGTCCCGTAGCCCGCGTAACGCCTCGGGTGTCGTTTGTTTCAACCTCTCGCGCCTCCGAGCCTCTCTCTCCCTTCTCTGAATCTCCTCTCTGTCCCTAGCTTTCTGCTGTTGTCTTGCAAGTTCTCTCTGCTCGTACTCTAGCCTTGATCTCTCTTGTCGCTCCATCTCCCACTGTTGTTCCTTGCGGCGATGCTCTTCATCCTGAATCCGAAGCTGCTCTTGCATTTGGAGTTCGTTCCATCGCTGTGCTTGCTCTTGCTGCTGTTTCTGCAGCGCCAACTCAGCAAGCTGCTTTTCTAGTTTCTTCTTCCTCCCAAACATTTTCATGTCGTGTCGATGCTATGGTAAATTGGTGGTTGAAGTCTAAGATGGATGATGAGCTTCCACTTGCCATGCCTCCTAGACACACAATACGTACCAGGCTCTGTGACACCAACGACTCGGCTCGTTTAAAGTGCGTTGACTTTGCTGAAGAAGTGTTGATAAGATCAACGATTGCATGAGACGAAAGAATGCAACAGTTCCACAAAGTAAATCCTATCTACGGAGCCTCAGCCTCGTCGCCCAAAATATCTCCAGGAAACTTCATTGTCTCGACACCCGCCTTTAATGAATTGCCACGTATGACTGACCAATGCGGCCTTCGCTCAAAGTGGTGTGGGTGGTTCGCGAACCATTTCGAGCCGTGAGGAAGGAGACACCCCTGGCCCTGGGTTGCATTATCGCAGTGTCAGTCCATACATGAACATTCGTGATCACCTCGAAAACGCCCTCTCTTCGCATGGTGGGGGCAGTGCAGCATGCGAACCGCCGGCCTGGAGACGCATTCGGCTTAGCGAGCCTCGCCCGACATACGAAATGCTGGTGATGAGGCCGCAGTACTGCATCTGGGCGTTAGTTGTTATCGAGCAGCAGGTGAAGAAAGCCTTGAATGGTTCATATTTGTTCTCCTCTGCCAGCCATTTGCCGACCTCGACAGATGCAGCTGAGACCCAGTATTGTCGAAATCAAGGGTGGGGATGCAAGAGAGAATGCAACATTCACCAAGATGGGCAAGTTCCCGATTGTTCATTTGGGTATATTCTCGTGATAAACAAGGCTGCGAGGCGTAGGAGCTCCCACATAGGTGCAATGTCAGGCAGATGAACTGGCTCTGACCAAGCTCACTCAGAACCACGCAGCCTGCTCACTTACCGAGGCCTCTATGTCCACGGTTGACACAAGCAAGGCTGTCATATTGACCCACATACATCTGTGACATGGTCCCTAGGGCCTTCAAAGCCCCTCACCGAGCCTCGGGCGGTTTGTAGCAGCTCGTTGATGCTTTTCAGTGCTGTGAAATTCCAAAGGTGGCGAACTGCATTGAATTAACTTCATAAGGTCTTCTACTTGGAGTTATGGGCACGAGGTCCTCCACCGTTGTCCCAATAATGAAATACAGCTAGCCCCTTATGCTCAAGTTTTCAATATCTCTGATTTTTGTGCTGCATATGACTCTCTTATTCCAGTGAATCTCAACCTCGATGGAGGTCCCTGACATTATGATCCTGCAGACGAGATACGCAACAAAATATGGTCGCTTGCTTGTCGGGTTCTGAAAGCGGTCGAAATCATTGATGGGTATGGTAGACAGGTCACAGTTTAAGACAGCCACCTGAATCAGTTCTTATCATGGTGTCAGCTTATATTCTTTGAGCTCTGGAAGTTACGTACCATTTTGTCCAGTTTCAAATCGTTCCGGTGCATCATCATCGTCATCTGGATACTCATATATGGGTAATTTGAATTTCCGATCATCCGTATCCGAGAAAGGAAACATGAACTCCTTATCTGACTCCCGTTTCTCGTCCGAGAGGACAAGATCTCCTCTTCGGATCAGGTAGGTGATTTGCTTGTGTGCCATAACGTTGTTCGTCACAGCATCTGTGTATTTATCGGCGCGGCTGTACTTGTGAACGGAGTACATCTCGTTGAGCACAATGCCGTAACTCCTAGGGCTTGTTTGCATAAAAGTCACATTCTTGTGCTGGTTCTTCTCGATGCCATAGATAACTGCGCCTTGGACGACGGCAGTCCATCTAGCATTGTCAGATCTAGTTGCATCTAGTCCGGAAGGGGGCCACTTACGCCTTCTGTTTGTCCGGCCGTCGCATGACGATCTTCCTCAAGGCCAATGACTTTTTAAGTTCCTCTTGCAGATACGGCGACTCGCCGAATCCTCCAACTAGGAAAACATTCTGGTGAATTCTGGTGAGCCCTGAAGCCTCTGACCGCGCTAGGTATTTGCATCTTACCTTGACCCGATTCTTCGTTCGCTCCACTTGTTGAATCTGACCCTGGATCAGTTCAACAACTCTGTCAATACACGGATCAAACATCTGTTTCATCTCGTCGCTGGAAAGCGTCAGCTAAGCAGCCCACTCAATACAGTCCATGTGACACGTACTGGGTAATCCTCAAATCGCCCTGCGTAATCCTACCAGTGATGTTCAACGTATTTAGCGGAATCGGCAGGTCGAGGTGTATCTCGTTTGCCTTGTTTGAAAATAATCGCTTCTTCTCATCGAATCTCTTGACTACTTGCCTCATATGCCTCCCCTCCATTGTGTGGGCGCTAATTTGCTGTCCTGCGCTCCGAGGGTCGAGTATGCGATAATGCTGTTTACCAATGATCCTGTTGAGCCACCGTTTGAAATTTTGGTCAATGTAAGAAGAACCGCACTTTGCACCTGCACGTGGAATTAGAACTGCTTCTCCAACTGAAGGTCGGAATCTCATACTCGTTGCTATTGTGATCTCCTCAAGCTCTAGCGTAGGCTCTAGCTGGGTGACCTTGTAAGAGACGCAATCCTGTAGAATCTCAGTCAGGAGAAAGCCCACGAGAAGTTGGGAGCTCGAATGTTACTCACCACCGTACCGCCACCAGCATCGCACAGCACAAAACACTCGCCTAACTGCCATACGTCAGCAAAAGGGTCGAGTTTAGAGGTAAAGGCCGCCATGTAACCGTTTAAGACTTGGATTAACTCTCGGCATACCATGCCCATCAGAAGTAGGAACCCTGGGATAATCGGGATATGCTACTGGGCATTTGCATGAAATTTCAACGCAGTATGGGCCAAGAGCAGCCAACTGTCCAATGACGGCCAGGTTAAGCCACAAAACATACCTTGAGAAATTCCGTCTTCTTGTCCTCCTTCAGATGGCGAGCAGTATAGATTGCAGCCGCCTCCGGCTCTGTGACCATGATAATATCGGTCAGGTTGGGAAATGTCTGCTCGTTGAATCCTGCCTTTTTAATGGCTCTGAGCGTGGAATTTTTGGCTCGATACGACCATTTCTGGAAGGATTTAGTGTCATGATTCTGAAAAATCGGCCTCAAAAGAGCGATCATACCACTGGCACGGTGATAACAATGTCAACTGCTATCTTCGATCTGAGGTGAGTACCAAGGAATTCAAAAGAATCATTGAGATACTGAAAAACTTTCGTCAAGTAGTCGGTAACAATCTCCTCGGGATCTTTCCAGGTGTATTCGGGATAGCCTCGAGATTTCTTGACGTTTTCAAAGTCCAAATTACACGTCCCCTCCAAAACTTGTAGGATGAGTTCGAGTTCGTCGACTTTGTTATCCTGCACGTCTAGCTCCATCTTCGTATTTACCATGGTCACCGCGTCTTCACTGATACTGGCTCCCCACTGTTGATCCAGAGGGTTGCTCGCCGGTGAGTAAGAGTAGATACTCGGGATCTTGCTGCTGAGCTTCATTTGCGGGCCCCAATCCTCGACTACTTCTAGATCATCTAGACTGGCATAGTCTGACCTCGGGGCAGCAAAGGCGACGCCTGTCAAGGGACAGGTCAGCGTTATCTGGCACAAGGGAGGAATAACTTACCAGTAAACGTCGTTCCGTAGTCAACGGCGATGACCAATCGACTAGACCCAACACTAGACCCAGTATCGTGAGATGTGCCTTGGTATGATACTTTGGGCGACATCTCCGACATAGAATCATCTGCTTCATCACCCTCCAGAAGGTTATCGTTAAGATAATCGTTGGAGCGATCGATGAGGTTTCCCTGCAGCGCTGAAGGTTTCGCCTTTAAGGAAGGCTTTCGGACGCTTGATCCACTCGAGGTGGTAGACCAACGCCGTGAAGTCATGGTTAAATTGAGCCGTGTTGAGCGTCCGAGAATTGTTGAAACTCGTCCCTTCGGCGAAAACAAGATTGAGAAGTGCTTTCACAGAAAGGCTCGCGCAACGACAGATAAATTATTTTGATCGCGAATCTTCAGCCTTGCGAATACGTGTGATAATATGATGCAGAAAAGCTCACTCCAAGCCAAAATCCCATTTAGGCATGCTTCTACAACCTAGCCCAGCCGTGAAAGCACCTTGAACAATCCATTGGTGTTGCAGTGTCAGGCGACTGAATGTGGCTGCAGGAAGGCAAACAGGCATTCGGGGCGCAGTGCATCAAGCTATCGAGCGCCTCGTTATTTGTTGTCACCTCCGTGTCGCAGCCTGATCGATTCGACAGCCTCATCCCGTAAAATAGATTCGTTTTCTGCCATCCTCGCAGCTCATCGATTCAGCGGCTCTACATTGGGAGGGTTAATAGGGACCATGACATACGCGTAGTATCGATGAAGCAGATTCGCCACATTGCGAGAACCACCGGACGGGTCTCTCTGTGATAATGAATGTACTGAGGCCAGGTCGGGCCAAGGAGAAAGCCAAGAAGAAGAAGGAGAAGGAGGAGCTCGAGGAAGAAGTGGCAAAATACAAGGGAGCTTTGGAATTTATCCACGATACCATACTATGCGATGCAGTCAGGATGCGAGAGGTGTCGTTCAAATTCGACGGTGAGGGTTGGCACCTCGGTGCTTACGAGCGCAGTATGGGCGGTACAAAAGCGTTGGCTAAGGTGCTCGTGGACCAGCTTGTAAAGCAAATTGATAGTGCGAATTGGTGGGCGCACGATTTCTATGAACTTGAAAAGGAACATATCAGCCTGGTATCCAAGACACAGGGAGGAGATGTTGAGGCCATTCAAAGGTACCAGACAAAGAGAGCGGGGCAAAAAGAGGTCGCGAGGGACAGAATCAAAGATTTAGAGCGCCGGCTCGAGGAAGCCTACAATGCCGTTTCCGCTTACGAAGTGGAAAGGGACCGACTTTTGACACGCAATAGTGTGTTGAAAAAAGAGCATGATCGTGAAATGCAGCTGTTCGCCGACGACTGCGAGACGCGAAGGATTGCGATGGAGAGAGGCCATGAACAGGAGAAGCAGGCACTCGAGTCTCGGATCAAGAGAAGATTCTCGGACGAGTATGCATCTGAGAGGAAAGCGACAGAGGAGAGGCATAACGGTGAATTGAAAAAGCTGAGGACCAAGTACGACATCAAGATGGATAGTCTGAAAGCCGAATTGGCCATCATTGACACTAGGCACGAGGGAGAAATAGCCAAGATCAGGGAGGAGTACAGAGGGAAAAAGGCGGAGCTGAAAAAACAATTGGCAGACGAAATATCTCAGCATGAATCAGAAGTGCGCGAGATGGAGAAGCAGCATAGCTCTACAATACAACAGATGGACCAAGCTCGCGAAGATGAACTCCAATGCAAGCAAAAAGACCACGATTCCCAAATCAGGACGATGGTGCAAGAACAAGAATTTGCAAGGAGCCAGTGGAGTCAGACCGAGTCGAAGATGATACGAGAACACAACTCTCAGATGAAAACATTGCGCAAAGAGCACGAAGATGCAGTTGATCACATACTCAAAGAGCATAAAGCCGAGTGCCGGAAATTGAACGACCAGATTGTCAAGATGAAGAAAGACCATGCTACAGAGCTTGCACTTCGGCAGAGCGAGTTCGAAAAGGAAAAGGCGGAATTACTTCACCGGCATGCGGACGAGAAGAAGCAGATAGAAAAGGACCGCGATGCATACAGCGCTGCCCTCCTGGAGCGAGACAAAGCTCGCGACAAGGTGACAGGCGACAAGTTTGACGAAATGAAGGATGTTGAGATCAAAGCCAAATTCCAGGAGATGAAAGACGCGGTAGAGAAGCTTGCACGCCTCGACTGGAGGGGCGACCAGGCACAGCCATTGCGGCGTCTCTTTCCCGCTCACAGTGACACTTTGATGCGGCAGATTTTGCAGGATAGTATCTGGGTTGTCCTTCATAAACATATTTTCTGTAGCCCTTTCCGTATCCTCGGGGAGGAAGGCCAACGGCTCGAGACGCAGTGGAATAAAGAATATGGGAAAGGTTTGCGATCTCTCTAGTTTCCCTCGCCTACTAAGCACAGGGTTTGGCCGAACGATGGTTTAGATCTTGATTTTGCTCTCGTGCTGATACTAGCAGATTCTGCATTCGACAACGGAAGCTACGTCTGGCCAAAGCCGGAAGTTGAGACTGAGCGGTGGCGTTATACGTAAGTTGCACCTTTTCGTTAAAACATCCCCAAGCCTTCGGCCTGAGATGAAATCACTCTTGGACCGATGGGCGGCACCATTACGTCTCTTCCTCATAACCAAAGCCTATGAAAGTAGTCGACTGACTCTAAGCCTACGAGGAGCAGCACGGTCAAAGAATGTCGTTCCGCCCTAAGAAAACCGGCATCTCAGTGGGATCCCCGAGCAAAACTAAAAAAAGACTTCGCAGACGCGCTAGAGAAATTGAAAACAGAGCTCGCGGAGACATTGAGCGAGGTTACTAACAAGAATGACAAGCAAGCGATCAAGGAGGTGGCAATGAAGGCCACGAACATGTGGCTCGAGTTTGGCATGCAGCGCTTCCGTCTTCTTGTGGTTGTGCAAGATTCCAAGTTCGAGTCGATCGAGGATAGAGTCCGGGCATCACAAGAAGATGTACTGGAGCTCGTGCTTGTCCCAGGATTGAAGAGTTTCGGGAATTCAAAGGGCCAGGATCTGCAAGCAGAAGAGACAATTGGAGACTTTAAGGGCGATATCATCAAGATCAAAGGACCGTCGCGGCGTGGGTGAAATCACAGACAGAGAAATATAAACCGATGTTAAGAGGGCTCTTTTCCATCGAGACAGCCATCCTCGAGGGTATCGAGCCAAGTGCATACTACCGCCACTCCAACTCCCTTTAAAAGCGCGCTTTTAAATCAAGGCAAATGATTTTCATAAGTGACACAGGCAATTGACCTCTGTGATGTGTGGAATTGATATACCAGCAACGACCGAACATTGCTAAACAAGCCCTCGACTTCGAGAAAGACTTGACATCCGGTCGAATTAAGGCCTGGCATCTTAGGCAACCATAACAGAGCAAATGGAAACAGACGCCAAAATCATGCAGAGACACTGACACTTCAAGCCTACGATATGGCAAAGACCTATAATAGTAATAATGAACTCGAGTGAAAACCCATAGGTCTGAAGATTGACCCGCGTTGACCACCAAGCTAGCACCGCAATCAATCTACGATTGGGGAGAATTCGGCAAGGGCCCAGGCGAGGCATGAATGGGGGAGGGGGGGATTTGCCGCTGCAAAGCAAGCTCCCTAGCGACCAAATCGAGATCTTGAAAACTGCGACGTGCAACAAGAAATCTAGTAAGTTCAGAATGAGATCTTATTTGCATGATGGCTTCTAGGTTGGGAGCGGGTAAGGTCGTCTCTGAAGCATTCCCCGACAACCTTGGAAGCAAGGATTCCTCTGGATCACGAGACCGCGCGCGACCTCGCAATAAATAAAACTTGACTCGATTTCGTGCTCTCAAGAAAGCGTAGATTCCTCACCCCACACCTTCAAATCAACCCCCCGCTCCGAGCTCATTTCTAAAAGTCTCGGCATCGTATTGACCGTGTGTGGAAATTTCAGTACTTGTCTGACCGTTCGGATTTTTAGGCGGGTTGGGTTGCTGCGAGGTGGAGCGGAAATATAGATTTAATCTTATGAAACTCATATCTGCTGCCCACGAAGGTGCTCATTCAAGCTGTTTCAAGTAAGATCACATCGGTTCTACCCAAAGATGCAACGAGAAGGCGTCTTAGTCCAGATCTTTGTCTCCTCTTTCTTTAGTCGACTTCGACTCTTCAAGAGCGCGAGTTGCCCGCCCAAGAAAGTCATGCCGGGCGGGCCCTGCCTGATTCGGAGTTCGGAGTTCGGATCTGAACTGATAAGGTTGCTTTGAGCAGAGCCAAACTTCCTGTGTGGAATTGCAGAACAGAATACAGCACTCCCTTCCTACTTACTGTATTGCCGACACCATGCATCGTCCTCTCAGCCTCGCCCAAGTCGATCGGTCGATTCAAATTTCTCATCGAACCATCGAGACCACCGTGGCTAACCATGCGGGGCCAGGGATGTTGACGACTGGCTCGCCCCTTGATGGGAACCTTATTTCTTAGGCTGGATTGGGCGACAGCATGACATCACCAAGCATACTACGTAGTACTCTCGTACGACTCAGCGACTCTGGGGAACGGCCCAGATAACGCTGGCGATTCGTTGACGTACGGAGGTACATCATAGTGCCCTCGCGTAAGCCAATAACATTCACTCGATCCCCAGGGATGTTTTCTTGCTAAAAGCAGGGGCCTGCAATCGAGATACCCAAGTACATCGTCACTCATCAACGTCGAAGATGCAAAATTCTGGCGGGAGGAAGGGCTGGAACTGGCATTGCCCGCACGAGGGCAGCACAGCATGAAGGGGACCAGGCCGACCCACCCGACCGCCCTACCGAAGAGGGGAACCCGTGAGTCCAGGCCCGCTTTCTTTCTTTCTTTCTTTCTTTCCGCGGCGATGCAATATTCGGAGCGCGATCGATGTCAGATTCAACCTCCAGATTCTCGATCCCCAGCCAAATGCTGAGGAAAACGCGTGCGCAGAGGTGAGGAAGGGAGGAGAAGGGACCACGTACAGTACACACGCACACGCACACGCCATGGGTCTATCTCGTCTGTACCTCTTCACATCTACTACGTTCTCACCTTCTTGCCCTTTTCAGTTGTTTGTTCTTCAAGCCTTTTCCATTTGAACGTCCCGTCAGAGAGTGGACGTCAATCAACATCTTCATCTTGATCGCGATTCAACACCACCAACCCCCACTACTTGTGCAATCCTCAGAAACGCATCGTTGCTGCACAGCACAGGGCATCGATCAAAATCAGTTGCACATCAGACCACAGCTACCTCCCATATTCCTATATACGGAATCGAACATTGAGTCTCAGAACGATACCAGCGAGGGGATTTGGCCGAGCCTAAGCTTCTCCAGAAGCACATAGGCATATTTCACCCCGCTTCGAGCACGAGAAAGAACCCACAGGACGACGATTGCCATGAGTTCGCCCACTGCAGGATATTTCTAACACACCCGGCTCGAAAAGATGCTTGCATCTTCGACGGGGCAACAACAGCCGACAGCTACTCATCCGCGCCGACTCCCAGCGCACCTGTCGGTAAGCTTGCGCCATGAGAGTCCTCCAGCTCCAAGTCCTGCGGGAATAGGAAACGCAGCTACCACAGTTACAACGACATCGAGAGCTTCTCCAAACCAACAAGAGTCCGAGGAAAGCGGCAAGTCTGGCGAATCGAATGTGGAAAAGTGGTTTGATCATTCCAATAGCCGACCTGAGGCGGGGTATAATCCGAACTTCGAAGACAGTAAGTCCATGGCCGGCAAAAACACAAAGAGAGGCTGAGTGGCTGACAGTGGCCTGATCGCAGATGATCCGCCATTCTTCCTTCCTCACAATAGCTCCAGCACGTCGAACAATGATGTGCCAGTATCACGATCGACCAGGCTGCTCATGCCTGGGATGCTGCAGCAAGCTACCAATACTAGCAGTGTAGATGGTTTCAGAAGTGTTATCGACGACCTTACAATTGAGAATAAGAAATTGAAGGAACGATTGAGGAGATTTGAGAGGTTACAGCCTCCTCACTTGGAGAAAGACAGAATGTTTGAATTGAAGATCCACAGTTTACCTTCTCGGAAGAGAAGGGAATTAGAGGATCTTCTAAGAGACTTTGCTTCAAGTGTTGAGGAATCACTAGATGGAGAGACTAAGCGCTCTCCGAACGACCAGCATCTACCATATCCCTCCCTGAACCCCCATCATTCCAACTCCACTCTCAATACAAAACACACGCCTTCATCATCGACATCGAACTCTCGTCCCAACGATTCGGCATATGCCTCGATGTCAATTTCAGGGCCAGCGTCCACATCAGCTCTAAATCAACTTCCTCTCGAGAAAACCGACAGCCAGCAGCCACGAGTGGGTAAGGAACAGAAGATACGCTCCTTCTTACACGACATACCTGAGGGTTTGTTACCAAAGCATTCCCCTGTTATGACCGAAAGACAGAAGAAGAAGCTCGTCGTTCAACGCATGGAGCAGCTGTTTACGGGCCGAAGAGGGTCAAAGGCGGGTGAGAATAGCCAGCCGTTTCAGCAGCAAGAAGTCTCTAAATCTGCCGCTAGAGCTGATGAAGCTGCGAGGAGCGGGCCTCCGGAGAACGAGGGTGCTCGAGAGGCACATATTCTTCCAATGGACATTGATGCTGAGGGTGGGAAGCCCTCGAAATTGTCGGGCGATTCGAGTGGGTCCACAACAGGGTCACGAAGGATGATATCTGATTCCTCCGATGAGCAATCTCCAGAGCGACTAAGTCCCAAGCAAAGACCGACGAGGCCGTTAGATTTGGATCCGGATCGGGCGCAGATTCCGTCGGAGAACGTCGACTATATTCGCCATCTTGGCCTCTCTACTCCCAAGCTTGTCACTGAAAACTCCGCGGATGTTGCTGCAGATGCAGATGGGTGGATCTACCTCAATCTTCTCATCAACATGGCACAGCTTCATATCATCAACGTCACACCCGAGTTTGTCCGATCAGCTCTATCTAATGTGAGTGAGAAATTCCAGCTTTCACGAGATGGGAAGAAAGTGAGGTGGCGAGGAGGCTCAGAGGGTACCCGATTAAGCAGCGACAGTGGTGCAAGCAGTGTCCGGAATCGGTCACCTCAAGACAGTGATGGAGGTCATGGAAGTCGGAAACGACGCAGAGTTGAAGTAGGGAGATCCCCATCAGCGCTTGTCGAAGTGGACGATTCCGATATACCTATGAAGAGCTCAGGGCTCCCCAGTTCCTTCCACTACAAGCCCCTTTTTCATCACCAGAACTCGTCTTCAGCGGGCATGATTTCAACGGACGAAAGTGATTCTTCGTTTAGTTCTGGACCAGAACACGACAGCAGTTCGAGAAAACTATCGCGTGGTGCAAATCCCTGGAGCGGCGCATCTCACCTCGGTGGGAAGAAGAGGAGGAGACGTCAGGACGACGGACCAGTTGTTTTCTATAACGGTGCCAAATTCTTCATCGATCTATCCGGAGACCGGTCGAACATCGCAACACCTCTCCATATTTCCGGTATTGGAAAGGATGGATATAGTAACCAGGCTGCCATTGCAGGTGGTGCTCGGGAGTCAGCCCCAACTTTTGCACGAACAACGTCTGGTTCGCTCCTGCCATTTAGACCCTTTAAGGATTATTCGAAAGGCAACGATCCCTTCTTGACGGAGGAGAATCGACCAAAAACCCCAGAACTATTCAAGGAAGAGTCGGAGGACGAACATTTTGTGAACGAGGTACCCCGTGAATCTGGCCATGCTCAACTGCAAAACTTTGAAGCTACTGGCCTTGGTGGAATCCAGCCAGCGGATCATTTTGCAGTCCAGGTTCAGACTCGACACAGAAGATCCATCAAAGCCCAGCGTCCGAAGCTCTCTCGATTTTCGAGATTGTCATCCCCTAGTAAGGCTCCAAGGAAATTCCTACACGGCATCCCAAAGGAGTCTATTGAATCCTTCCATGACAAGTCTCCCGAAGAGACCATCACAGATCGACTTGCCGCGTGGCCTGGGTGCTCATCGCCGCCTCGCAGCACAACTCTATCTATCGGCGAGCTTCCAATCAAGACGGAAGTCTTATCTACTAGATATGTCAACCTAGAACCCTCGCAGCTTCCTCCGCCTTTCAGCTGGGACGTGTCAACGAATTCATCTGAAGTCGATTCCGATAGCGACAGCTCATCAGCAGGAATCTCTCATCTACGCCGTGACAGACCATTCTTATATACATCTCGCGTCTCGTGCGGCGATAATATGGAGGATCCTAACAATCTCGACCTTGCGGATGCTAGTAATGAGGAGGAAGACGTCTCCGGGTTTGACACAGACAGCAATATCGACATGCTTGCACTAGCGAGACAATCTGACCCTGATGTGGTTTTGGAGCAGGAACGCGCGTACGCAATGGAGGTTGATCAAGACGGGAAGGAAACAGACAGCGCGCTATTGGTGAGGAGCAGCGTGGCGACAGTTGACGGTGAGAGTGGATATCCATGTTCTACTATTCTGACTTAAACGCAAAGCTGTCACCCCTCTGCCTGAATTCTGTGACTCGTGTGCTTGTTATAAGTGGAACTGCGAATGCACTGAATCGAGAAAGCTTCGAGGGGTGGGAGCACATGTGGAGTACAGCAATTCTTAACTCACCTCCGCAGAACTTGAAGCCTCGCATCTATGCAGCCGAAACTCCCACATCTCCTGCACGATAGTTGATCAAGAGCTATAAGATAGACAAACAATGCATTGCTAAGTTGATAGTGTCGACAATTTACCCACTGTAGAAGTGGGGCAAAAGGGCTTCTAAATCCAAATGCGCACGTTCACGTATCGGGACCGTAAGGATCTCATCTTAAAAAAGTGGATAGTATAATGGCATCGCCGCTATTCTGATCTGAACCTTCTTTATCGTTTGGGCAGGTCTCACATTAGAATGTCGATGCTCAACCTCTTCCTGTTTCCGTGGCTCCCTTTGAGCATATCCATCTTGGGTATCATTTACTATATTTTGCCGTACTTCACCATACTTCGGCCTCTAGTGGGGATCCATGGACCGTTAAGTGCAAAATTATCTAACATCTAGCTTAGACTATGGACATGGAAATGGGTTTCTGAAAGAGTACGCACCGAGCAACCCAGCCGCTCGCTAAAGATGCTCGAATAACAAGAATTCCTAGTACTTTCTCTACTAAGCGTTCGTAGTAGGCATGACAGGAATGTTCAACACTCGCGACAGAGTCGACCACACACGAAAATGGAAACTCATGGCCCACGCCTTTTCCACCAAATCGGTTGGGGAATTCGAACCATGTATGAAATCTAATCTTGAACGCTGGGTCGGACAATTAGATCGTAAGTCTGCGTATCCTGCACAAAATGGGTTCCATACGTTTGACGCCATTCCACGGTTCAGCTTTCTAGCTTTTGATATCATTGGAGATCTTGCTTTCGGGTCCGCTTTTGGCATGGTTGAGAAAGGGAGAGATGAGGTCGAGGCTCCGCCTATGCATGGAGGGCCGGTGACAGTCACACCGGCTGTCGAGGTCTTGAATCGATGAAGAGAAATTTCTTCAGCGCTTGGATTACATCTTGCGCTTCGTCCCATTGCGAAATATTTACCGGGTCCTTTCTTCACCAAAGGCGTTGAAGCGGTCGCTGATCTCAGCCTTATCGCAATCAGAGCTATGGCTTCTCAATTAGAGGGATTTGAAGGAGAGAAGGAGAGAAGGAGAGAAAGGAGAGAAGAGCTGGGACTCAGGGCGCAAAGGCATTCTTGAACGGTTGATCAATGGTAGAGATGCGCAAGGGAATAGGATGGACAGAAAAGAGATCACGGCAGAAGTATTGACTCAACTCATTGCAGGCTCAGATACGATCTCCAACACTTCCTGTGTGGTCTTTTACTGGATTCTTCCTAGAGAATGAGCGAGGTCTAAGAGCGTACTCCCGAAGCTCCGGGCAGAGCTTGATGCTGCCATTCTCCCAGGCAAAAACGTTCCTTCGTACGTATTACAGGCAAAGGCCGTGGTGTGGGTGTAAAGTGTGTGTTCATGATGTGTATGCCTTTAACGATAGTTTGCCTTTAACGATAGTTAAAGGTTTCCTGCTAGGGAAAAAAAGTTTACCTTGAGGTTACGTAATAAAACGTGATTTTTCTGGTTCATTTAAATCACGTTTTTTCGCCAAGGTTTTGCCAAGAAACGCCAAGATGTGTCGCTTTTGGCATTTAGCGCTCTCCGTAGAGCAACTCTAGTCTCACGTAGAAAAGACTATAAAAAGAAAACGTTTTTATTCTCGTCGATAAAATCGATATAAATAAAAATAAAATATAATATAAAATACGAAAAATATTTTATTTTTATTAATATTTTTTATTAATTAAATTAATTATATAAATATATTATTATTATTATTATTATTATTATTATTATTATTATTATTATTATTATTATTTTTTAAAAAAAATCGTTTTTATTTTTAATATATTTTTAATTATAATACTTGAAAAAAATTAAAATAAAATATTAATTATTATTATAAATATTAATAATTTAAAATTTTAAAATTAATTAATATAATAATTAAATTTATATAAATTTAATATTTATTTTTTAAAATAATTAATATATTTTATTTTAAAATTAAAATTTTAATACGTTTAATTTAATAATAAAAATAAAAATAAATTATTAATAAATATTTATATTTATTTTTAATTATTAATTATATTAATAAAATAATATAATTTTTTATAAAAATTTAAAATTAATATATAAATTAAAATATATTAATTTTATTTTTAAAATTTAATTATAAATAAAATTGTAAGTACAATAGTAGTTTAATAGTTACGTGCGATACTAGTTTTAAACGGACTAGCGTCGTCTCGCTAGAGTTGAGATTATATTCTTTCAATTTTTACGCGCTTTTCTAAATAATTAATTACAATTTAACGAATACAATTAAAATTATTTTATATTTTCGTTTTTAATTTATTATTAGTAATAAGTATTTCTAGTAATATCAATAAAAATATTAAATTAAAATTAAATATTTATTATAATTATTATATATATAATATTTAAATTATTAATAAATTTATAAATATAAAAAATTAAAATAAAAATTATAAAAAATTAAAAAATAATATTAATATTAATAATTTAAATTATAAAAAAAAATATTTAAAAAAATATTATAAAAAATAATTTAATATTATTATAAAAAATTTTTAAATTTATTTTTTATTTTTATATTAAATTTAATTAATTATAATTATTTATTATTTAAATATATTTAATTTATTAAATTTATAATCAAATTTTTTATTTAAATATTAAATAATATTTATTAATTTATTATAAATTTTTTAAATAAATTTATTAAACGTATATTAAAATATTAAATTATAATATTAAAAATTATAAAAATTTTAATATTTTTTATTAAAATTTATATATAAATTAATAATTATATTTTATTTAATTAATAAATTTTAATCGTTTTATAAATTATATAATAAAAATAAATAAATAATTAAAATAATAATTTATAAATAAAAAACTCGATTATATATAAATAAAAATTACGTATATAATACGTAAATATAAAAAGTTTCTCGTAATCAATTATATAAATAAATAAAAATAAAAATCGAAAATATTAATATTATTTAAAATTTAATCGTAAAATTAATTAATTTAAATAAAATTTATACGTGTAAAAAATTATTTATAAATAATTATAATTTAATTAAAATATTTAAAAATTGAATAATTTAATTTATTAATATTATATTATTAATAATACGATTTAAACGTATATAAAACTTTTTTTTAAATTTTAATATACGTATTAATTTATAATTAATTTAAATTATTTAAAAAATAAAAATAAAATAATATTAATTATATACGATTTCGAGTTATACGTAAATATTATATAATATTTATTTTAATATAATTAATTAAATATAATCGTTTATAATTAAAATTTTTAATATTTTTATAAATTAAAATTTATTCATTAATAAATTATTAATTAAACATTAAAAATTTAAATATATAATTATTATATAATATATATTATTAATAAATTATTAATTTTATTAATAAATAATTAATACGTAAAATTTTTTTAATATAATTATATAATTAAATATATATTATAATTTTTTTTTAATTTAAAATAAATAATTTTTATAATTTTTTATTAATATTTAAATAAAATTTTAAAATAAATAAATTATTAATTATTTAAATAATAATTATATTTAATAATATTTAATATAAATAATATAAATAAATAA
>MU119657.1:0-32265 GCA_014904845.1 Acephala macrosclerotiorum | reverse complement strand
AAAAACGAAAAATTAAAAATTAAAAAAAAATAAATAATAATAATTATTTAATTAAAAATTGAAAATTAATTTAAATATTAAAAATGATTAAAAAATATAAAAAATAAATTTAAAATTTATAATTTATTTTAAATAAAAGTATTTTAATTTTATAAATAATAAAAACTTTAATTAATATTATATAAAAAGAAATTATAATTAATATAATAAATAAATAAATAAATAAATAAATAAATAAATAAATAAATAAATAAATAAATAAATAAATATAAAATTTGTAATTGAATTATAAAAAAAAAAATTATTATATAAATTTTTAATATATAATTTTTATTTTTTAATTAAAAAAATTAAAAATATTTAATATTTACAAATTAATTAATATTTAATAATAAAATTATATAATTATAAAATGAAAATAAAATAAAATTTAAATAAAAATATTAAAATAAAAAAAATAAAAAATTATTTTAATTAATATTAAAAATAAAAAATTTATAAAATATATATTATATTTATTTATTAATTAAAAATAATTTTTAATTTATTAATTATTATATAATATTAAATTTTAATGAAAAAAATATAATAATTTTAAATAAAAAATTAAAATAATAATAAAATATTTTATTACGTAATATTTATTATATTTTAATTAATTTAAAAATAATTAAAATAATTATATTTATAAATGAATTATACGTTAATAATATCGATTTAAATTCGTAAATTAAATACGTAATTATAATTATTAATAAAATTCGAATAAAAAACGATTTTAAAATAAAAAATAATTTAATATATTAAAATTTTATAAAATATAAAAAAATTATTAAAAATATTTTAACGTTTGAAATTTATAAAATAATTAATAAAATAAATATAATAATTATAATAATTTTTATTATTAATATAATTATAAAATAATTTAATTTATTATTATTTATACGAATTTATATTTTTTATATAATTATTTAATAAAATTAAAAATAACGAATAAAAAACGTTTTATAATCGATATTATAATTTTAAAATAATTATATAAACGTAAAAAATTATAAAAAATATAATAAATATATAAAAATAATAATTTATTAATTATTATAATAAAATTTTATAAACGTTTATTAATATAAATAATTTTACGATTAAAATAAAAAAAATAGAAAAATAAAATAAAATTTTATTTTTATAAATTAAATAATTTAATTTAATTTAAATTGAAATTTTAAAATAATAAAAATATAATTAATTATTATTAATTAATTATGTAAATTGTAAATTAAAATATTCGATTATTAATTGAAAAAATTTATTATTTGATTTATTTATTTTATTATTAAAAATTTCGATTTTATTAATTAATTTTTAAATTAATTAAAATATTATATTATAAAAATTCGATTATATTTAAAACGCGTTAAATTATTAATATTTTTAATAATTATATAACGCGATTAATATTACAAATAAAAATTTATTAATTATATAAAATACGATTTTTTAAAATATAATATAAATAAATAAAAATTTATAATTCGTATTTGAAATAATTAAATTATTAATTTAATTATTAATTTACGTATTAATTAATATTTCTTTGGTTTTTTTTATAAATATACGAATAATTAAAAATTAAAACGACGTAATTTATTAATCGTTCGTTTTAAAATTTAATATTAATTTTTATTAAATTACGTATTATTTACGTAATACGAATTATTTCAATTATAAACGATTTTAATAAAATTTAATTAAAATATTCAAATGAAATAATTTGATTAATTTATTAAGAATTTTATAATAAAAATAATTATATAATAATTTTAAATTAATATATAATTAATTTAATAAAAATTTTTAAAATTTTAATTAATATACGCTTTTAATTATAATTTATTAATTAATTCAAATTATATAAAACTTATAAATAAATCAAAATTAAATTAAATTTTATTAAATTTTAAATTTTAAATAATTTTATTAATTTGTTATTATATAAATTAATAAAATATAATTGTATTTTATAAAAATAATAATTATAAAACTTTTAAATACGTTTTTATTTTAAGTATTAAAATTAATAATTATTTTTCCAATAAAAAATATTAAAACTTTTTAAATATTAAATATTTTTACAATTGTATAATTTTTAACGAAAATTTTAAAAAGTATTTTTTTAGTATAAATTAAAATTTTATTAAAAAAAATACGTTTTTGTTTTAAATATTAAAATTTTATTTTTATTAATTTTATAATTACGTAATATTTAAAAAAAAATTTAAAAAGTTTTTTTTTAATAAATATAATTATAAAAAATATTTATAATTAATAAAATCAATTGTAATAATTTAATATAAAAAAAGAGAATTTCAAAAAATATTTTTTTAATATAAAATTTTATTAAAAGTACGTTTTTATTTAAAATATTAAAGTATTTAAATATTAAAATAATTATGTAATTTTCGAAAAAAGTTTTAAAAAATTTATATATTAAATAAAATAATTCAAATTAATTAAATCGATTATAATAATTTAATATAAAAAACGAAAATTTCAAAAAATATTTTTTTAATAATATAAAATTTCGTAATACGTTTTTATTTTAAATATTAAAAAATTTATTAATTTATCGATTTTATTATTCGATAAAATTTCAAATTATTTTTTTATATTAATAATTATATTAATTTTAAATACTTATAAAACGTTTAAATTTAAAATTTGAAATTTAAAATAAAAATATATTATTAAAATCGAAAATTTTATAATTTTTTATAAAAACGTTTTTACGAAATTTATAAAATAAAATATATATTAAATATTAAAAAAAAAAAAACTCGTTTATTAATTAATTTATTTGTAAATCAACGAATAAATTTTTTTTTTCAATATGAAAAAAACATTTTAATACTTTTTTTATAATAATTAAAACATTATTAAATTAAATTTTATATTAATTTTATAAAAAAAAGATTTAATTAAAAATTTAATTAAAATACATATAAAAAAAAAATAATACGAAATATTAAAATCGAAAAATATTTTTTATTTTAAAACGATTATTTTTTTTTTAAAAAAATTGTTTAATTTATATTATATAAAATTATTATAATTTTACGAAAATATAATTAATATAATTACAAGATTTTTTTTTTTTTTTAAAAAAAAAAACGAGTGATTTTTTATAATTATTTTATAAATATTAAATTTTTAAATTAAAATAATTATTTAAATTTTATTAAACGATAAAAATTAATAAATTAATAAATTTTTTAATATTTAAAATAAAAACGTATTTTTAATAAAATTTTATATTAAAAATTTTATTTTATATTTAATTATTATAATCCATTTAATTAATTATAAAAAATTATTTATTAAAAAAAAACTTTTTAAAAATTTTATTAAAAATTGTATAATTATAAAATTAATTTTTAATAAAATTTTATATTAAAAAAATATTATTAAAATTCTTTTTTTTAAAATTTTCGTTTTTTATATTAAATTATTATAATTAATTTTATTAATTATAAATAATTATTATAATTATATTTATTAAAAAAAACTTTTTAAAACTTTTTTTTAAAAATTATATAATTATAAAATTAAATTTTAATATTTTAAATAAAATTTTATTTTTAATAAAATTTTTATTAAAAAATATTTTTTGAAATTTTCGTTTTTTATATTAAATTATTAAAATGTTTCTCTCGTTTCGAAAGAAAGAACCTGTTCGGCGGCTCGCTAAGCGAGCTAATAGCGAACGGGATTTTTCTTTCTTTACTCGACGCACATTTTGCTTCGCAGGCCTCGCAGGAGCGCTCTTGCGAAAGGCTACAAAGTCTTCGACTTTATTAATATATTCAATTTACTTCTATTTCAAGTTCTAAATTAAAAGCTCTTAATTTGAGCGTTTTATAAGGATTTGAAGTTGAAATAGTTATTGAGATAGAGTTCCAGATTCTGCCGGGCGGTGAGAGCCGATAAGCTGATAAGCTCTTTAGTGCCTAAGGCATAAACGCACTGCGAAGTCTCATATTACCAGGGGGACACTTCTTGGGACTCCCGCCTTTTATATTTAATTGTTACGATCGATTCAATTAATTTAAATTACTTTACTTAGTATATAATTCCAGGGGGAGACCCTCTGGGACCCCCTTTCGAGAGTTGCGCAGTTGTAGAAATATCCAGCACTTAAGGCCTTAGCGCCTTAGGCAGAAACGCACTTCCGGCAGAGCCTCACACTAAAAGAGCACTCCAGAAAGACACCCCCTGGGACTCCCGTCTTATATTAAGTTGCTACGATCGATTCAATCAATTTAGATTACTTTACTTAGCATATAATTCCAGGGAGAGACTCCTTGGGACTTCCTTTAAAAGCTGCGCAGCTATAGAGATGCTTAGTACTTAAGTGAGTACTTTAATGCCTAAAACAGAAACGCACTTGGAGAGTTTTGGTGTTTCGCACCAAAGAGAGCGGTTGCCGGCCTTAGTGCCTAAGGCAGAAGCTCACTTGGAAAGTTTTGCGATCGCTATTTTGATTAAATGCAATTATATTTTATTAATTTGCGTAACAACGAATTAATAGAATCGCTTAAAACTTAAAATCTAGCGATATTTACTTGTATTTCAATTTATTTTTACGTTTTATATAGTTTGAATTAATTAATATCTTATAATTGTAAGCGTAATACGATCGTACGTAAATCGAAATTTTAGTATTTTTTATTGGATCGATTATATATTAATTCGAAATTACTACGTAATTACTTTTATTACAAAATTCTTAATAAATTAATCAAATCGCTTTATTTGAATACTTTGATTAAATTTGAATAAAATCGTTTATTATAAAAAATATTAATATTATATATATATAAAAAAATTAATATTAATTTTTAAATCGAATAAATAATAATTAAATTAATTAATTTATATTATTTTTTTTAATATATAATTTTTAAAAAAAAAACTTTTTAAAAATTATATAATTATAAAATAATTTCAATATTTAAATATTTTAATATTTAAAATAAAAATATTTTTTTAATAAAGTTTTTATTTTATATTTAATTATTATAATTAATTTAATTAATTATAAAAAATTATTTATTAAAAAAATACTTTTTAAAACTTTTATTAAAAATTATATAATTAAAATAATTAATCGTTCGTTTTAAAAATTAATATTAACTTTTTTCAAATTACGTATTATTTACGTAATACGAATCAATTTAACTATAAACGAAAAATACTAAATTTAATCGAAGTATTCAAATACAACGATTTGATTAATTTATTAAGAATTCAACGATTTCGTAATTTCGAAACAATATATAATTATATTAATAAAAAATATTAAAATTTTGCGATTATAATTACATTTACAATTTTTATTTATTAATTAATTCAAATTGTATAAAACTCGTAAATAAATTGAAATTCAATTAAATGTTTTTAAATTTTAAATTTTAAACGATTTTATTAATTCGTTATTACGCAAATTAATAAAATATAATCGTATTTAATAAAAATCGCGATTGTAAAACTTTTTAAATATGTTTTTATTTTAAGTATTAAAGTATTTATTTATTTAAATATTAAATATTTTTATAAATTACGCAATTTTTAAAAAAGTTTTTAAAAAGTTTTTTTTTAAAATTATATATTAAAAAAAATAATTTAAATTAATTAAATCGATTATAATAATTCGATATAAAAAACGAAAATTTTGAAAAGTTTTTTTTTAATATAAAATTTTATTAAAAATACGTTTTTATTTAAAGTACTAAGAAATTTAAATATTAAAATAATTATATAATTTTCTAAAAAAAATTTAAATTTTTTTTTTTTAAATTATATATTAAATAAAATAATTTAAATTGATTAAATTTGTTATAATAATTAAATATAAAACGAAAATTTCAAAGAATATTTTTTTAATATATATTAAAATTTTATTAAAAATATATTTTTATTTTAAATATTAAAAAGTTTATCAATTTATCGATTTTATTATTCGATAAAATTTAAAATTTTATTTCAATAATTATTTTAATTTTAAATATTTATAAATCACTCAAATTAAAAATTAAAAATTTAAAATTTAAAATAAAAATAAATTACTAAAATCGAAAACTTTATAATTTTTCGTAAAAATATTTTTATGAAATTTATAAAATAAAATATATATCGAGTATTGAAAAAAAAAATTCGTTTATAAATCGACGAATGAATTTTTTTTTTCGAAACGAGAAAAATATTTTATTTTTTAATATTTTTATAATTTAAATTTTTAATTTTTAAAATAAAAATATATTTAAAATTTAAAATTTAATAATATTTAATTAAATTTTAATTTATTTATAAATTTTATATGATTTAAATTAATTAATAAATAAAAAATATAATTATAATTATAATAATAAAATTTTAATATTTTTTATATAAATTAATTAAATTATTATATTTAAATAATTTGATTAAATTTAATATTTTTCATTTATAAATAAAATAATTCGTATTATATAAATAATATATAATTTAATAAAAATTAATATTAATTTTTAAAATAAACGATTATTTAAATTTTATTAATTTGCGTAATAATAAATTAATAAAATTATATAAAATTTAAAATTTAAAAATATTTAATTAAAATTTAATATATTTATAAATCTTATATAATTTAAATTAATTAATAAATAAAAATTATAATTCAATTATAATTGTAAAATTTTAATATTTTTTATTAAAATAATTATATTTTATTTTAAAATTATAAATTAATTAAATTATTATATTTAAATATTTTAATTAAATATAATATTTTTTATTTATAATTAATATTAATTTTTATAATAAACAATTAATAATTTAATTTTTATTTAATTTTAATTATTATTAATTATTTATATTTTATATTTATAAATTCGAATTTTTTTTATTTTTTTTTAATAATTAAAATATTTTTCTCGTATTGAAAAAAAAATTTATTCGTCGATTTATAAATAAATTAATCAACGAACGAAAATTTTTTTTTTTTCGATATATATTTTATTTTACAAATTTCGTAAAAATATTTTTATAAAAAATTATAAAATTTTCGATTTTAATAATTTATTTTTATTTTAAATTTTAATTTAAAAACTTTTAATTTGAGTATTTTATAAACGCTTAAAATTAATATAATTATTAAAATAATATTTAAAATTTTATCGAATAATAAAAATTAATAAATTGATAAATTTATTCATATTTCAAATAAAATATTATTTATTACGAAATTTTATTATTAAAAAAATACTTTTTAAAATTCTCGTTTTTTATATTTAATTATTATAATCGATTTAATTAATTACAAAAAATTATTTATTAAAAAATCTTTTTTTAAAATTTTTGTTAAAAATTATATAATTGAAATAAATAAAATAATATTTTATAATTTAAAATAAAAATACATTTTTAATAAAATTTTATATTAAAAACAAATTTTTTAAAATATTCGTTTTTTATATTAAATTATTACAATTAATTTTATTGATTATAAATAATTATTACAATTATATTTATTAAAAAAAAACTTTTAAAAATTTCTTTTGAAAATTATACAATTATAAAAATTTTTAATATTAAATTAGTATTTTAATATTTAAATTAAAAACGTACTTTTAATAAAATTTTATATTAAAAAAAAACTCTTTGAAATCTTTTTTAAAAATTGCGTAATTATAAAAATATTCAATATTTAAATAAATAAATATTTTATTATTTAAAATAAAAATATATTCAAAAAATTTACTATGGCAATTTTTATTAAATACAATTATATTTTATTGATTTTTATAATAAAAAATTAATAAAATTATTTGAAATTTGAAATTTAAAAATATTTAATTAAATTTCAATTTATTTGCAATTTTTATATAATTTATATTAATAAATAACTTATAATTGTAATCGTATATTTATAGAAATTTTAATATTTTTTATTAAATCGATTATATATTATTTCGAAGTTTTATAATTACGAAATTTTTAATAAATTAATCAAATTATTATATTTGAATATTTTGATTAAATTTAATATTTTTCGTTTAAAGTTAAAATAATTCGTATTACGTAAATAATATATAATTTAATAAAAATTGATATTAATTTTTAAAACGAACGATTAATAAAATAAAATAATTAAATTTCGATTTTTAATTAAAAAAATTTATTGTACGCGTTTTTTATATATTTTTTTAAAATTTATATTATTATTTATTTTATTTATTATTTGTTCGATTTAAAAATTAATATTAATTTTTTTATATATACGTAATATTAATACTTTTTATAATAAGTAATTTTATTTAAATTTAATCGAAATATTCAAATAAAGCGATTTAATTAATTTATTAAAAATTTTATAATAAAAATAATTACGTAATAATTTCGAATTAATATATAATTAATTTAATAAAAAATATTAAAATTTCGATTTACGTTATAATTATAATTAAAATTTATTTATCAATATAAATTGTACAAAACTTATAAATAAATTGAAATTCAATTAAATATTATTAAATTTTAAATTTTAAACGATTTTATTAATTTATTATTATATAAATCAATAAAATATATTCGTATTTAATTAAAATAATAATCGTAAAAAAATTTTAAATACGTTTTTGTTTTAAATATTAAAATATTTTAAGTATTAAATATTTTTATAATTACGTAATATAATTTTTTATATACTTTTTTAAAAAAAACAATAATTACGTAATACGTTTTTCGACGATAATTATAAACTTTTAATAATATTTAATTTGTTAAATAAAACTTTAAAACGATTTTAAAATTCGTACGAATTATTAAAAACGTTTATAAAAATATTAAATTTAAAAATAAATATATAATATTTGAAAATATTATTATTTTTAATATTAAAATTTTACGATTTTATAAATAAATTTCTTTTAAAAAATTTGTTTTTAAAATAATTAATAAAAGATTTAAAAAAAAATAAACGAATTTTTATAAAACAATTATATTAAAAATATTTATTTTTTAATATATAAAATTGTTATTAAAATAATTTATATACGAATAATAAAATTTTATTTTATGAATAATTTTATTAAATAAATTAAAAATATTAAATCTATTAAAAAAAAGTTTTTTTAATTAATATTTAAATAATTTTTTAATTTTTTCAAAGTTATTATAATAATAATATTTAAAGATTTCAAAGATATATAAAAAATAATAAACGTTTTATAAAACATTTTTAAAGAAACGTAAAAAGAAAATTCTTTATAAATATTAAAAAGTAAAAAATTAAAACGAGTTTTAAAAATTATAAATATAATATTTTTAATAAAAAAAAAACTTCGAATATAAAAATATTAAAAAATATTAAAAAATTTTTTTGATTAAATTTAAATAAAAAAAGAATTTTATATTAAAATTACAAATCGAATAATTTATAAATTAAATTAACGAAATAAATATTAATATATAAAAATTTTTTTTTTTTAAAAAAAATAATAATAATAATAAATTTTAAAAATATTGTGAATTAAAAAGAATTACGAAAAAAACAAATATAAAAAGTTTTAATAATTTTTTTATTACGCGTTATTAAAAATATTAATATTATTAAATAATAATTTAATATTAATTTGAATATTATTATTAAATAAATTTACGAATTTGTAAATATACGAATTCAAAATATTAAAAAAAACTTTTAAAATTATTAAATTTTTAATAAGTATTTAATTTTTAAATCGAATTTCAAATTTAAAAAATTTATAATAATCGTAAATCAATTAAAATTTTTTACGAGAAAAAAATTAAAAACAATAATAAAAAATCGAACGATAAACGTATATATTTATTAAATTTCAAATTTAAAAATTAATAAAATTGAATTTATAACGAGATTTGTTAATAAAATTACTCAAATAAAAAAAAAAAAAAAAATCGTTAATTAATATTATTAATTGATTAATAAAATAAATAAAAATAAAATCGAAAAAATAAATTCAATTTAAATTAAATTCGAAAAAAATCTTTGAATTTTTTTACGTTTTAAACTAAAAAAAAAATTCTCAAATAAAAAACAAATAAACGTAATAATTAAACGATTATTTAAAAATAATTAAAAAAATTATAAAAAGTTTTTTAGAATTAATCGAATTACGCACGTATTAATAATAACGTATAAAATTTCAATATAATAAAATAAATTAATAAAATATACGAAATTAATTAAAATAAAAATAAAAACAATTGTATTAAAAAAAAATAATAAAATAAAATAATAATTTGAAAATTCGAAATATTTAAAAATAAATATTATTTAACGATCGATAAAATAATAAAAAAAATTAAATAATTATATAAATTTAAATTAATTAAAATTGAAATTTTTATAAATAAAAATGAATTTGAATTTGTAAACGTTTAAATATTATTTAAAAAAATATATATTTTAAAAAATAAAATAAAATTATTAAAATTAAAAAATGTAATTAATTACGTTTTTATAATAATTATTACGAATATTATTTCGATTTATATAAGAAATATATATATATATATAAAATATTCAAAAAAAATATTACGTAATATACGATTTTATTATTAACGAATAAAAATATATTATTTATTATAATAAAAAATACAAAATAAAATACTTTTTATATTTTTTATATTTAATTAAAAATTAAAAAAAAAAATATTTATTTAAACGCGTAAAAAATAATAATAAAACGCGTATAAAAAAATAATAAAACGCGAATTATTAAAATAAAAACTAAAATATAAAAAACGAAAATTTCAATTAAAATTTTTTTTTTAAAAAAGAATTTATCGTTTAAATAATCGTTTCAATAATAATTATAATAATAACGATAATAAATTAAATAATATTTAATAAATTCGTATAAATATTACGATATTAAATAATAATATATATAAATTTTTTTTTTAAAAGATTTTATTATAAACGATAATTAAAAAAAAATATTAATAATTTTTATATAAAAATTTTATATATACGATTTGAAAAACAAAATAATAAAAATATATTTAATATACGATATATTCGAATTATATACGAAATAAAACGAAAAATTAATATTTTTATTTTCGTAAAAAAAAAAATTAAAATTTAATCGATTAAATAATAAAATAAATATAAAAATATTAAATTTGAAAATATACAATATATATAAATCAAAAATATATATAAAATATTATAATTAAATAAATTTATATAATTTTAGTAATAAAAAAATATATTATTATTAAAAATTTTAATAAATATAATTTTAAAATATATAATAAAAAAAAATTAATAATATATTAATTTTTTTTTAAATTTTGTAATATTAAATATATTAAATATATAAATTTAAATAAATTCAATAATTTATTATAATTTGAATTATTTATTTTTATAAATGAGAATATTGAAATTTAAAAAAATTAAAAAATAAAAATTGAATATAAAAAAAATTAAATTAAAAAACTTTTAAAAAGTTTTTTTTTAATAATTGAAATAATAAAAATTATTAAAATATATTAATTATAAAATTTTAAAAAATAAAATTTTTTTAATTAAAAAATATAATAATTTATAAAATACAAAAATTTGTAAATTTTTATAATAAAATGAAAAATTTATAAAAATTTATAAAAAATTTATTATATTAAAATAAATTGAAAATAAAAATTCAAAAAAAAATATATTAAAAAAAATATATAAATAATTTAAAAAAACTTTTTTTTTTAAATAAAATTAAATAAAAAATATTATTATAAATAAAAACGTATATTAAATTATAAAATAAAAATAAAATTATTAAATTATTAAATTTTTTTTTATGCGATTAAAAAAAAAAAACGTAATAAATTAATTATAAAAATTTTTAAATACTTTTTTATATTATTAAAAAAAGTTTTAAATTCGAAAAAAATAATTAATAATAAAAACGTTTAAATAATTAAAAAAATAATTTAAATATTATTTAATATAAAAAAAATAAAAAAAAATATTTATAAAAATAAATATTTTAATTATAAAATTCAATAAAATTACGATTTTTATTTTAAAATAAATTTGATTATTAATAGAAATTATTATTATAAAATTATTTAATAAATATATAATTAAAAATAATTATTTTTTTAAAGTTTATAAATTCGTATTAATTTTCAAAAAAAGAAAAAATTTAATTACAATCAAAAAATAGCGTTTTATTGTATTTTTATTTGTATTAAAATAAAAATTTAAAAAAATAATTATAATTCGATTAAATAATAATAAATTGATTAAAAATTAAATTAAAAAAATATACGTAAAAAATATTTCGAAAAAAAATATTATAAATATAATTAAAATTATAATTTATTATATTGGAAAAAAAAATTATAAATAATAAAATAATAATAAAAATATTTATAAATATTAAAAAAGTTTTTAATATATTGAAAAAAAAATATTAATTAATTTAAAAAATAAATTATTTTAAAAATTATTAATTTTTTTAATTTTATTCGTAATATTAATAGTATTTATTGAATTTTGAATCAATATAACAATATATATTAATAATATATTTATGTACGCATTATATAAAATTTTTAAAAAAATAATAAAAATAATAAAAATATAATTAAATATAATTAAAAAATTTTTTAAAATAAAATTTAATTTTTAAATATATTAAAAATATTAAAAAAATTAAAATTATAATAAATAATTAAATTTTCGATTAAAAATTGATAATTAAATATTTTATTAATATTATTAAAAATACTTATTACTAATAATAAATCAAAAACGAAATAAACAAATAAATTAAATAATTCGTTGATTAATTATTTTCTAAATCTAATAAGTACATAAGAATTAAAAGATATAATTTCAACTCTAGTACAAGCGGCGCTAGTCTCGATCTGGCCTAGTACTGCACGTGACTACTAAACTAATATTGTATTTACATTAGTAATTCTTTTTTTATAACAAAAATTGATTTAATTTAATTATTTAAAAAACGTTATTATTTTTTTTTTTTTTTTTAATTCGTTAATACGTAAAATTCGTTGGTATTTTAATACAAAAATCATATGATTAAATTTTGAAAATAATACTAATAGATTAATACTGTTCTCGAAGTTCGTCGAGGATTATAAATATCGAAATTGAAATAAATTTTTTTTTTTTGATTTTATAAATTAAATAATTATAAGATTTGAAATACAATATAAAAATCAATTTTTTTTTTTTTTTTTTTAATAAATTTTTTTTTTTTTTTTTTTTTTTTTTTTTTTTTTTTTTTTTTTTTTTTTTTTTTTTTTTTTTTCGTATTTTAAAGTAATTCATATTTAGAAACTTTTTCAAAGTTTTATTAAATATTAATTTTATTATAATATCTATTAAATTATTTTGATTATTGATTTATTAAATTTTTTATAGTTTTTTGCGTTTATACGATTAACGAAAAACTATAATATCAATCATAAAACGCTTTTTTTTAATCGTTTTCAATTTAATTAAATACTCGTATAATGAATATAAATTTGTATAAACGATTATTGAGATCTTAAAAAAATCGAATTATTGAATAATCATATTAATAATAAATTCGATTGCGATTATTATATTGATTTCTTTTATTATACTATATATCTCAAAAATTAAAACGTTTTTAATAACGCGTTTGTTTTTAATAGAATTATAATAAATAAAATTTCTTTTGATTTCGAATTTTTTATCGTTTAATTAATATTTATTTATTAAAATAATTTTATATTCAATTTAAAAACTAAAATTTTTATTATTTGCAAATAAACTATCAATAAAAACGAAAAATTTTACTGTAAATAAATCGAGAGTAATATATTTGAATCTTTGATTCAAATTCTTAATCTATTATTTTAATTTTTTATTCAACGTAGTAATTCTTTTCTTTGTTAAATTTTAATATTAAATAATAATAAATAAATCGAAAATTATTTCAAATTAGTAAATTGTAATAATATAAGTTTTTTTAATTTATTATTTTTAATATTTAATTTGAAAATTAAATGATTTAATATTTATTAATTTAATTTTTTTGTTTTGATTTTTTTATTATAATTAGATTGTATTTTTAAATTGAATTAAAACGTATTTATTGAAAATTAATAATGTTTTTAATATTAAGATTTTTTTAAATTTGATTAGAAATTTAATTTTATTGAATTCGTTTTTCTTGAAAATAGAAAATCTTTTTTTTACTAATATAAATGTATTGTTGATTTGTATTTCAATAACGTCGAAGAATTCTTTGATAATTGTAATTAAAAAACAAAAATCGTATATCGATATAATTATAAACAATTTCTTTTTATAATACTTGTAATATGTAATTTATTAGTATATTTTTATTTTTGCAATTTTATATAAAAATTTCAAAATAATTATAATCGTATTTAATAAATATAAATAACAATTTTTTTTTAATAAATGTATTAATATAAATCGTTAAAAATTTATTGTAAATTAAATATAAATTTAAATAATATTACAAAATTATATTTTAATTTTTTTATTTGGAAATTGAATTAAAAAAAATATTAAAACGATAATCAATCGTTAATTAATTTTTTGTATTGTCGAAAATTGCATAAAAATTATTTTTTTTCTTTTGTCGTTATATGTTTAAATTACTAGTTTCGATTTTTCGTAGAAAATATCGATAGTTTTGTTTTTGATCTTATTAATTAATTTCGAATTAAAAATTCGAATTCTAATATATTTATTAAAATCGTATTAAATGAAATTAAAAAAAAATTTTGTAATCAAATTATTAATTTTCTTTTTTTAAAACGTTTCAAATAATTGTTTAAAAATTGTAATTATATTTTTTTTTTGTAGTTTTAATAATAATTTTATATTGCTTTTTTTTTTATTTATTATAAAAACTATAAAAATTTTAATTTTTTCGACAATAGTAATAAAAATTTAATTATTGAAATCTTTGTAATTTTTTTCGTCGTTCTCAATAAAATTATAGTATTTATTTTGTTTAAATTTTTTATTACGTATATTTTTATTTCGTGATTTTCTTAAACGTTTTCAATTACGTTTTTTAATTGATTTTTCGTTTATTTTACTCGATTAAAAAAATTAGAATTTTTTTTTAATTTTTTTAATTATTTTTTTGATTATTAATTCGATTATAAATTTTTAGTACTTCTTTTTTCGTATAATAAAATTTAATAATCGTTAAACGAAAATTAATCGACTCGTAAAATATATCGATTATATATATTTTTCTATTAATTACTAATAGTTTGTATAGTTTTTTTTATTTGTTTTTTTTATATTAAATATATACTTTAAATAGAATTGATAAATCTAATATAAACTTCGTATTTGGATCGTTTTTCATTGAAAACGTATCGTTAATTTAATATTAAATATATAAACGATATATTTTTTTAATAATTACTCGAATTGTTTCAATTTTTTTAATAATTAATAGTAATAATATATCGTTACTAGTCATTTTAAAATATACTCTAAAAACTAGTAACGTAAATACAATATCGTTCAATTTTATCGAATCGTTAATAATTTTAATTACTATTTGTAAAATTATATTTTTATCGATTTATTTTTCAATTAATTTATCGTAAATAATCTCGTAAATTCAACGTAGTAAAATGTAATATTTCTTTATTTTTTTTATATTATTATAAGTTTCAATAAATATTTTTTTGATTTCAATTATTATTATTTTAACGTTTTATTAAAACTTTGTAAATAAAAAGTTTTTTTTAACGTTATAAACAATATAATTCAATAATTTTTAATATATATCGATTTAATATATATATAATATATTCTATACTATTTTCGCAAATATATTTTTTATAAATTTAATAATTTAAAATACTATAAACGAATTTACTACTTATAAAATTAATTTCTTATTTAAGTATAAAATATTAACAATAATCAAATAATTAAATTTATAATTATTTTGTAAAATAAACTTGAATTTTTCAAATAATTATTTATGTATTTAATAATAGTAATAATACTTAATAAAATATTAAATATATTTAATATTTACATTATAATTAATTTATTGAAAATTTTTTATAAAACGTCGTATTAATAGATAATCAAAACGTCTATACAATTAATGTAATTTTATATCGATAAAATAATTTTAAATTAAATTCTTTTTTAATTAATATAATAATATTTATAAATAATTTCATTTTCTTACAATAAAAACGATTTTGTTTTTTTAAATCAAAATATTCTTTAAATTATCGAATTTTATATTCATAGTATTCATATTTTAAATACAAAATAAAAAAAGTATATTTACAAAAACAACGTAAAAAGTAATAATATTTAATAAAATATCGATTCAAATAATTTTTTACAATAAAATAATACTTTTACTAAAGTAAATTTTATAAACTTCGATTGTAAATACATTCAATTGAACGTTAATATTAAACTTTCATAGTACTATAAATTGTAATTGACTAGTAATTGATATTTCAGTAATTTTATTATTCAATATAATCCCTTGAAAAATCTCTAAAAAATATTAATCTTTGAAAATAAAAAATAAATATTAATTCGATTCAAATAATTCAAATTATAATAATAAAATATTGAATATATTTTCTCTCGTAATAATATAACGAGTAAATTAATTATTTAAAATAATTATTATTTGCATATTATTAATCTTTTTAAACTCGATAAAATAATTCTTTTTCTCGTTTTTTATCTCTATATTTATTAGTAATTGATCAATTTCTATTACTTGATTATCTTTTAATAAACTTTCTATTCTCTCGATTTTAGTGAAAAAAATTTAATAATAAATTATTATAATATCTCGATTTATCGTATATTAAATTTACTATCGAAACTTTGTATATATTTATTGTCATTCTTTTATCGTATACTTTATTAATCAATATCTCGACTTACTACAAATATAGTATTTCTTCTAGTATTATTCTTTTTGAAATTTATGATTTTTACAATATTTACTTCGAAAGTTTTCTCGATCTCAATATTCTCGACTTTATACTCGATCGCGTTCTTTATCTCGTTCTTTATAAATACAATCAATTCAATTTTAATCGAGTTCGTTTTTTTTTTGATCTTAAAAAATAGAATCTAAATTATATTACTATATTTCACGTAATCGCGTTACAATATTTACTACTGATCGCAATTCAATACAAACGCTTTCAAAAGTACTAACGAATTTGTAAAAAGCAAAATTGCATTTTTCAATATTTCGATAAATACTAATAATTTGATTTTACAAATCATATTTCGTTTAATATTCTAGTAATAAGTCTAATTAAATCTTTTGAAATTAATCGAAAAATATTTGTAAATATTTTAATTTAATTTTTATTAAATTAATTGTAACAATTTTTATTAGAATTGTTTTTCTCTATAAAAATATATATAATTAACGATTTTTTTCAGTCTTGAAATAAATTTTTATTATTATTACTAGTATAATAAAATCGAAATCTCTTTCTAGAAATTTATTGAAATAAAACGCGTTTACACGTTCTATAAAATTAATAAAAAATATTTTATCGTATTAATCTTAAAATAATTCGATCTTATTATAATAATTATAAAATATCAACAATTTACAATTAAAAATATCGTATAACTCTTTATTATACTTTTTATTATCAGTATAAATCTTTATTAAATTTATAAGCAATTTAATAAAAATATTTCATAGATTATTATATTGATTCGATTATTATTAAAAAAATTACTAATAAATAAATTGAGTATTTTATATTATATTAAACAAATTCGTATTTATAAAAAAAATTGTAATAAAAAAAATATAAAAAGTATTCGTAGAAATAATCGTATTTATAATAAAAAAGTTTATACTAATAATTGAAATCGTAAAAGTGATTATATTTTAATTGTTGAATACTAATACTAAAACACTTTAATTTACTAATTAAATTAATCGATTTTATTGAGAAAAAAAATCTCTATTTTTTAATTGATTAACGATTTCTATTTGTATTTATTTATAAAATTCTTTTTATTGAAAAACTTTTTTCAAATTATCAATAATAAACTTTTTATTTTTCGATATTTAAACTTTGTAAATACGTAAAAAGTTTTATAAATAGCGTATAAAATCTTTATATATTAAGCGTAAATTTTTTTGCGAGTAATTTTTAAAATTTTCTTAAAAATATTCTTATAAATTGTAATTAAAATATTTTTTCTTTTTATATATTTCAAAGTAATAAAAAATATATTTATTTAATATTATTTTATTGAAATTTTTATTGTTCGTAAAATCGAAATCTTTTTTCTATTTATTTTTATTATAAAAAAATTTGATTTTAAACAAATTTACTATTTTAAAAAATAATTATACAATAAATAATAAAAAGATTGAAAATTTTAATTCGAATTCAAATAAATATTATTATTAATATTTATATACTTTTAATTAAATAACAAATAAAAACGTAAAACTTTTTTTAAAAGTTCGTTTTTAACGTAAATTCAAATAAATTAATACAAACTTGAAATCGCTTTTACGCTCTTTTATTCGTCTTTTGTAAACGTTATTATTCTACGTAGTAAACGTAAATTTAAAAAGTAAATATAAACTTGAAATCGCTTTTACATTATTATTTTTAAGTCTTTAATAATCTCAATACTTTTAACGCGTTTTTATAAGAAAATTCTTATAAATTCTCGTTTTTTCGAAAATATATTAATTATTTTAAATACTTTTTTACAAAAAGCAAACTATTTAAAAAATTCATTTTTTTTTATAAATCAATCTTTTTTAAATAAAAACTTAATTATTTCGTAATTAATTAAACAATTACTAATCAATATTAATATTATCAAAAATACTTATTACTAATAATAAATCAAAAACGAAATAAACAAATAAATTAAATAATTCATTGATTGATTGTTTTCTAAATCTAGTAAACGCGTAAGAATTGAAAAATATAATTTCAACTCTAGCACAAGCGGCGCTAGTCCCGATCTGGCCTAGTACCGCACGTGACTACTAAACTAATATTGTATTTATATATTTAAATATTTATTTTAATAAATAATTAAAATTTATAAAATACGTAATTTAAAAATATTAAATTATAATTTTAATATTAAATTTAATAAATTAAATCGATAAAACGATAAAAAAAATTTTTTTTAAAAAAGTTTAAACGATTAATAAAACGATTATATTATTAATATTTTTATATAAATTAAAAATATAATAAAAAAAATATTAATTTTAAAAAATAAAAAAATAAAATAAAAAAATAAAATTAAAAAATTCGATAAAATATTAAACGTTATTAAACGAACAATATTTTTAATATATAAAATAATATTTATAAATATATTTATTTATAAATTAAAAATATTTAATATAAGAATTTTTTTAAAAAAAAAAATAAAAAATCGACGAATTGAAATTGAATATATTATTAAAATATTATTTATTAATTTGAAAATATAATTAAAAAAAATAAGTAAAAAAATATAAATAAAAATTTATTATACGAAAGAAATTAAAATTTATAAATATGATAAAATTGTTCGAAAAATAAAAACGAAATTTAAAAATATAATTTCGAAAAAAATTAAATATAATTTAATTAAATAAAATTAAAAACGTTTAAAAAATTAAAATAAAATTGAAATCGTAAAATTAATAAATAATAATTATATTAATTAAAAAAAAAACAATAATATATAATCGTTAATTTATAAAATAAAATTGAAAAATATAAATATTATATTATAAAAAAATACAATTAAAATTAAAATTAAAATTATTTTAATTAATATAAATTTAAAAGCGATTAAAAAAATATTATAAAAAAAATATTTTATTATATATTATATTTTTACGAAAAACGAAAATATTATTAAATAAATATATAAAGAAATTTTTTTTATAAATTATAAATATATAAAAAAAATATATTAAAAAATAATAAATATTAATAATAATTTTAATAATATAAAATTGAATATAAAAATAATTACAAACAAATAAAAATACATATTATATTACGAAAAACGAAAAAATAAAATTATAATTTTATAAAAATTTAAAAATTATTTACGAGTTTTTACGAATTAATTATACGAAAAAAAGATTAATAATAAAATTTATTATAATTTTAAAATTGAAATACGAAAATTTCAATATAATATATATACGAAATATTTTTATAAATTTTAATAAATTAAATTACATTTTTTAAATTGTAAAAACAAATATAAAATTAAAATTTAAAAAAAAAAAAAATAAAAATTTATATTAATAATAATAAAAAATAAAAATACGTAATTATATTTATATTATTAAATTAATAAAAATCGTTATAAAATAATTTTTATAAAAAATAAAATAAAAAAAAATTAAATCGCAAAAAAATAAAATTCGTTAATTATTAAAAATTAAAAGCAATTTAATAATATTAATATATTAATTAAAAGAAAAAACGAATATTTTTAATTTTATTTTTTAAAAAAAAAATTAAAAATTGTAAATATAAAAAAATAAATCGTTTAAAATGAAAATTATAAATTGAATATTTTCAAATAAAAATAATTAAAATTAAATTCGAAATTAATACAGTAGAACCTCGATATAACGATATCAATTTTAGCGCCTTTTTCTAACGATATACCGAGGTATCGTTAAATCAAGGATCACGTGCACATATAAAAAATAAGGAAGAACTGAAGATATATAAAAAACTTCTCAATCCTAACGCCTCACTACTTGTAAAGTACCTCCTGAAAGCTCTAAATAAGCCTGCTTTGCTTTTCCCACGTTCCTTTGGATAAACGTAGCTTTCAAAGCGTCAAGCTTACGTATAACCTCACTTTGTCCATCCTCCTGTTGCTTCTCATAAAGATTTACCAAATCAAGTGCAGCTATCACTTCAGCTAGCTTCACTTTCCTAATCTCTTCCTCCTGCTCCTCCCCCTCCATATCAGACTGAGTATCCCCTGAACCTCCACGAGCATAGCGATTCACAATTACCTCCAGCGTCACACTCTCTTCTTCCACGATTGCCTCGTCAATTGGTGCAATAAATTGGCTAATGGGAAGAGGATCGTTGAATTGGGTAGTACTCTGAATGGCCAATTGAAGGGCTTCGATAGTTTCCTTGTCTTTTGCTTGTTGAGTAGCCCATTCCTCGTCCAGTTCGCTATGGGCATCGAGATCTCCACCAAGAAGAGGTTTTGCGATAAGACTTGATTTGTACCAGCAATTGGTAATCGTAGAAGCTTTGACGTGGTTGTTCCAAGCATATACTGTCCAGTTAATCGCATGGAGCAGAGTGACTGTTTTATTGGGGTCCTTGTTCGCCTCAAATTGCTTGATCATATAGCCAACCCATTGCTTGCGATAATGAAGCTTGAAGGTATTAATAATGCCCTGATCTGCCGGTTGCCAATGCGATGTCGTATTGGGAGGTAGCCATTCCACTCGTACGTGAGAGAGAGCTCGTTTTCCACCAACGAGATCAACGCCATATTCATGTCCTGAGAAGTTGTCCATAAAGAGAAGGACATGCCGGCCTTGAGCAGAATACTTGCGATTGAGCCAATAGAGGTATTCTGCACAGATGACACCAGTCATCCACTTGGAATTATTATACCGGTATTGCACACCCAAAAGTCGACGATTGACATGCTTAAAGCATCGAGGGTTCTCACTCTTCCCAATTAACCAAGGCTCCCACTTATCAGTACCTGTGGCATTGACCGTAAGAGCAAGAGTAATTCGCTCTTTGCTCCTTTTGCCCCCATTACTAGCCTCAGTTGCCAGCGTACGATTTGGTGACATTTTCCAGTATAAACCAGTCTCATCCATATTCAAGACGTTCTCAGGAGGGTATGTGGCTGCCAGGTCTCGATTTTCCTGCATTTGCTTGATATTTTCAGGGCTTTCGATATCTGCCGTACTGCCTTCGCCATGGTAAATATATTCCTTGATATGGAAGCGATTCTTGAAGTTGGTCAACCACCCATTGGACCATTTAGGCTCTGGTTGCTCGCAATATTGGGGGAGAAGGTGCCAGATTTCGTGTGCCTTTTGCTTGAGAATATCGCCCGTAATTATCGCTTTTTGCTGCTGCATCTTCTGCTGCCATTCAAAGAGTACTGATTCAAGATCAGGCCAATCAGATTGGCTCGAACGTCGACCCGTAAGGCTTGTATCTTTTCGTATATCGGTATCAAGGTAATCGAATTGAGTACTGAGGCTAAAGGAAACAGTGGATTGGTTGATTTTGTGGTGGAACTCGTCCTGGAACCACTTGATAAGATCAGCATGCGTAGTTTTAGGATGGGATTGCTTGTGCCTCCGTAGCGCTCGGCGATCAGCTTCTGTCATGCCTCTTCGTCTCTTTTTGGGCTGTTCAGGGGCTAGAGAACCAGAGGTAAGATCAAGGGGCTGTAATTCGGTGAGATCGAGAGCCTGAGAGGTACCGGAGGGCCTTGGAGTATCGATAAATTGATCCATTTTCAGGCTAAAGTAGAACGATACACCACCAAAAATTAAGGGTTGGGACCGAAAAACCTTACGATAATCGTAATGCCAAGGATATCGTAAGCCTAAGGCTAAAAAAGTGCGGGACCCTACGGCCGTATCGTATTACTAAGGATATCGCTATATCGGGGATCGCTATAGCGAGGTTCTGCTGTAATATAATAATAAAAAAACGAATTAAAATTTAATAAAAAAAAATTTAAAATAAATTAATTATATAAATCGTATTATTAATAAAAATTTGAAAAAAATAATAAAAATAATTAAAAAATTAAATGAAATTTTTTTTAAAACGATAAAATATTTAAATATTAAAAAAAAAATTTAAATAAAAAATAAAAAAAACGCGAAAAATAACGAATTTTATTATATTTTTTTATATTTTATTTTAATTAAACGATTAAAAATATTTGTATTATTAATTAAAAAAAAATTAATATTCGACGCAAATTATTATAATTTTATTGTTTAATAATAAATACGAATTTAAAATAAATTTTATTTTATTTTATTTTATAATTGTATAATATTAAAAAAAAAATTCAAAGAGTTTTTCCCTGGAATTATATGCTAAATAAAGTAATTTAAATTGATTGAATCGATCGTAATAACTCAATATAAGAGACGGGGGTCCCAGGGAGTGTTTCTCTGGTGTGAGACTTTGCAATAAGTGCATTTCTACTTTAAGTATTAAAGCATTTAAATGCTAGAACTGTTCTACGACTGCGCAATTCTCGAGAGGAGTCCCAGGGAGTCTCTCCCTGGTAAATAACTCTCTATAATCAATTGAATCGATCGTAGCAGCTAAATATAAGACGAGGGTCCCAGGGGGTGTCCCCCTGGTGTAAAGCTCTATAGCAAGTGCGTTTCTGCCTTAGGCATTAAGGTACTAACTTAGTGCTGGACATCTCTACAGTTGCGCAGCTTTCAAGGGAGGTCCTGAGTCCCCCCCTAGAATTATATGCTAAGTAAAGTAATTTAAATTGATTGAATCGATCGTAGTAACTTAATATAAGAGACGAGAGTCCCAGGAAATGTTCTTTTAGTAATATAAAGCTTCGTAGTAAATGTGTTTTATTTTAAACATTAGAAATTTATTAGTTTATCGGTTTCACTACTCAATAGAATCAAGAATTTCAATAAAACTATTCTTATTTCAAATGCTTATAAAACGCTCAAATTAAGAGCTTTTAGTTTAAAACTTAAAATAAAAATAAATTAATGAAGTCGAAAACTTTATAATTTTTTACAAAAACGTTTTTGCGAAGTTTACAAAGTAAAATATGCGTTGAATAAAGAAAAAAAAGACTCATCCGCTATTGGCTCGCTTAACGAGCCGCCGAACGAGCTTTTTCTTTCGAAACGAGAAAAACAATTTTTTTTTATAAATATATTTAATAAAATAATATAATAAAAAAAATATATTTTGATTTTTTTTAAATAAATTTTTATATTTAAAATTTTTAATTCGTAATTCAAAATTAAATTTAATATAATTTTATAAATTAATAATATTATTTTTTTAATTTTATTTAATATTATTTTAAAACGTTTAAAAAGATTTTTTACGAATTTTTATTTTTTATTTTTTATTTTATTACAATTTATTTTTTTAATTATAAATTTTTTCATTTTATATTTATAATAAATTTAAATAAATTAATTATATTTGTTTTTTGTATATATTTTAAAATTTATTTTTTTATTTAATTTATTTATTATTTAATAAAAATTAATTTTCGTTTTTTTTTTTAATATTTTATTAATTATTTTTATTTATTATTTAAAAATAAAATAATTTAATTTATTATAAAATTTAATATTTATTTAATAATTTATTTAAAAAAAATTAATTTTTAAAATTATTATATTAAATATTTTTTTAATTATATTAATAATCGTTTTTATAAAATTTATTATAATTTTATAATTAAATTTATTATTATTATAATTAAATTTTTAATAATTTTTTAAATAAATATATATATATATATATATATTTTTAAAAAAAATTTAATAAATAAATTAATAATTTTATTATAATTTTTTATATTTTTTAATAATAATAATTAATATTAAAATTAATTATTTTTTTATTATACGATATAAAATTTCTTTTATTTATTATTATAATTTTTTATTTTATTTTATTAAAATTTCGTTTTAATACGTATTAATTTATTATAAAATATATATATATATATATATATATTATTATTATATTATTTTATTAAAATTTTTTTTAATATTTAATAATATTTTTTAATAAATTATTATATTTATATTAAAATAATTATATTTTTATTTAATATTTTTTTTTTTTTAAATTTTAAATTTATTAATTTTATATTGATTTTTATTATTTGTTTTTTAATATATTTTAAAAAATTTATTTATAATAATATATAATTCGATTTTATTTTTATAATCGAATTTTTTATATTATAATTTTTATTATTATTAATAATTAAATAATTTTTAATTATTTAATATAATTTATATTTATTAATATTTTTTTATTATTATTATTTTTATCTATTAAATAATATATATTATATATATATAATTTAATAAATAATTAATTAATATATATTAATAAATTTCAATTTAATTAAAAATTTATTAATAATCGATTTAATATTTTTTTTTATTTAATTCAATTTTTTAAATATTTTAAATAATTTTAATAATAATTTTTAATTGATTTAATTATATTTAATAAAATTAATAATACGTTTATAATAAAAACTATATATATATATATATATTTAATATAAATTTTTTAAATCGTTTTAAAAAAAATTAAAATAATAAATAAAAAATTTAAAAAAATTTTTAAATATATTATTTTTAATTTATTTATAAATAATAAAAAAAACTTTTATTTTTCGATTATATAATATTTAATATAAATTATATTTTACGAATTTTTTTTTTAATTTTTATATTTATTATTTTTATTTTATATTCGATTAAAAATAATTATTATTTTAAATTTATTTTAAATTTGTTTAATAATTTAAAATTAAAATTAAAAATAATTTTAATTTAAACGTTTTATAAATATTTAAAATTAAAATAATTTTTATTAATATAAAAAAAATTCGTTTAAAAAAACGTTTATTTAAAATTAAATAAATAAATAAATTAAATTTTATATTAAAAATTTTTTTTTTAAAATTTTTATTTTTTATATTAAATTATTATAATTAATTTAATTATATTTTTATAATAATTATAAATTATAATTTATAATATTTTATAAATTCGATTTAAATTATATAATAATTATTAATTAAAATAATTTATAATTAAAAATATAAATAATTTAAATATAAATTTATTAAATTTATAAAAAATGTTTTTTATAGTAAAAAAATTTAATTATTAATTTATAAACGAATTAATTAATAAACGAGTTTTTTATTTTTTTTATTTAATATATATTTTATTTTATAAATTTTATAAAAACGTTTATATAAAAAATTATAAAATTTTTAATTTTATTTAATATATAATTTTTAAAAATTATATAATTATAAAAATATTTAATATTTTATATTAAAAAAAACAATTATTATTAATTTTTATATTTATTATAAAATTTAAAATAAAAACATATTTAAAAAATTTATAATTACGATTTTTATTAAATATAATTTAATAAAAATTAATATTAATTTTTTAAAATAAACGATTAATAAAAAAATAAAAAAAATAATAAAATTTTTAAAATTTTAATATTTTTAAATTCGATTATATTTTAATTTTAATAATTTAAAATATTTAAATTTTTTTTAAATTAATTATATTTTATATATTTTAATTTAATTTAATTTATTTTTAAATTATAATATTTTATTTTCAAATTCGAAAATTAAAACGAATTTTTAATTATTAATAAATAATATAAAAATAATTACGAAATTTAAAAAATTTTTATAAATAAAAATCGTTTTTTTATTTTATTTTACGTTATATTAAATAATTAATATAATAATTTTTTAATAATTTTTTTTTTAAATTTTAATAATTTTTTATATAAATTTATATTTATTTTATAAATATTTAATTAAATTAAAATTAATATTATAATTTTTTATTAATTATATAAATATAAAAAAACAATAATAAAAATAATAAAATCTAGTTAAGTGCGAGAACATTATATCCATTGCAATGCTTACTCAGCACTAAAACTACTCGAAAGTCTAACACGGGCCGGGGGCGACTTCTAGACCGATGCCACGGGTACTACCAGTAACGAGGGCAGTTTTTCCAGTGAGGGAGAAGTGGGAGAGAACGGGAGCACTGAAGTTTGGGTGAGCTGCGAGAGACATAGCTGTTAATTTGGTTCGGTGGGGTGCTGGGGTGGTTGAACTGTGACTGATGAGAGAGAGATGAAAGACGGGAAGCGAGAAAGCGATCGACGCAGCCTTAAATATCTACGTTCCAAAAACCATATGCACGGCGGACATCAGTCGACCTGATCTAATGCCGTTAGTGTGCGGTGCCGATCTTGTGGCAGTACAGAGTTTAAATACCACGATTCACGATAGCAGAACATGGTGCTTCAATCGCCGCAGATCGAAATTTTGCAGTGGTCGGATTTTAAAGGGGGGAGGGGATTCGCTTATTTTTTTTTATCGTTCTCTTAAAATCGGACTGTTCATTTCCAGAACACCTTCAATAACGACTTTCAAGACGTCTTCTTGTCCCTTCTTGACCAGCTCAAAGGCCTTCTCTGCTTCCTCGAACTTGAATCTGTGAGTGATGAGAGATTTTACGTCAATTTCCCCAAATGCTACCATATCCACCGCCGTTTGATAACATCCCGCAGAATATCGGATGGAGCCCTTGATATTCAATGCGCGAATACATGCGGTGGTAATCGGGAAAACAACGTTCTACCCGTCGTCAGTACTCACGATCACATCCGTCAATTACGGGATTTAGAAACTCACCCCCTTCCCATCCCTGCTTGCTCCCTTCTTTGCAGCAAATACCCCAGCCTGGATACAAGGCTCTGCGCCTGTACACTCCAGAATGACATCAGCTCCTTCACCCAGGCCAAAGTCTGCGACAGTCTTCTCGCCAATAGCCCGACTCGCGTCAACTGGATCAACGCCTGCCGAAGCTCTTTCTGGCACAAATACTCCATCCGCAGCGTACTTCTTCGCAAATTCGGTCCTCGCCTTTGAGATGCCTACTCCGATGACCTTCTTCGCCCCGTAGGCTTTCGCCATCGCTTGGCACAGCACACCAATTGGTCCACAGCCAAAAACTATGACCGTCTGGTTTGCTCGCAGATCCCAACTTTGCAGATTTGGACAGCAACGGCTGTTGGCTCGACCATTGCGCCATCTTCGGAAGACATGTGCGATGGGATCGGATAGCAGTAGCCAGATGCCACAGTGCAGTATTTCTGAAGAGTTCCATCCCAGGGGGGCGTTGCAGCGAAGATGGTGTCGGCGCAGAGGTCGTATGCTCCCTCGCAGCAGAAATCGCAGTATCGACATGGGACGCAGGCTCGATCGCAACTGCCAAGTGTCAATGTCCATTCGATTCCAGAAACAGCTCACAAACCTCGATCCCCAACCTTCACATTCGTGACAGCCTTCCCAATCTCCACAATCATGCCCGAGCTCTCATGGCCAAGAACAATTGGACTCTTCAAGATGAAGTCCCCAATTCTTCCCCGTTGCCAGTAGTGCACGTCACTTCCGCGTATTCCGGTCTGCTCGATATGTACTCGAACATCGTGTTCGTTTCGAAGTTTGGGAATTTCTCGATTTTCGACGGAGGCATCTTTGAAGGAGTGGAGGACGAATGCGGGGTTCTATCGTGGGGTCAGCTATATGTGCAGTGCAATAGTGGGATTGCCGTAGCACGTGACTTGTGGCTTCTTTAGTGATTGCTGAGGGAGACATTTCGCAGGAGGTTTGGGGGCTTTGATTGACGGTTCAGTAGGAGGTGGCGATAATTGGGGTGGAGAAGTCCTGAGAAAGAAAGGCCAAAACTTATGATTGAATTGCAGCTGGCGCGATGCGGCGTCACGAAACGCTGGGAGACGCGACGGACGACTGCAGTCCGCGACCGTCATCCAAAGTCAATAACGGGTGGAGAATCTGCAACTCAACCTCCAGTGAGGAGGAGAGGCAGTCGATGTACATTCTGATCCGAATGATGGGTTCGTCTCATTTTCTCTATCAAAAAAATGAAGTTGCTTCGTGGCGAGCTCTTCAGGTCTCTGTTCACGTCTCTGACGCGTGGCGGCCTTCCAGTCCTTCATATAGTCCCAAGTTGCTGCTATGGATTCATACTTATGAAGGTATGCCGCGTTTAGTCTAATCTCACGTGGACTCTAAATACATTCAAATAATATTGTATACTAGCTCCTGCAGGAGCAATAGATGAGCTGACTTCACGGAGACTACTATCTCCGTCCCTTGTTGCCTCCGGAAATTACATCAACTACTCAAGACTCGGCGGCTGGACAGATATACCGCAAGACACTCCCCTGGCCGAACCGAGCTGAACGGTGCTGGCGGACAATGGTGCCCGTCAACTGGAAGCGGAACGCTTGACCCTGTCCGTAACTGCTGAGCTGGGCTTTGGAATCCGGCAGCGGATGCGTGACAGCTTTCTTAGCACTCCAGACACTAGGGCCTCTGAGCTATTGAGGTAGTTATTTCCTCTTAGACTTCCGATCTGAGCTAGGATTTTCTTCCATCACACGCCAAAGCACTTTCTTCTCTGGTCTCAAAGTACTTTGCAGTAATCAATTCTTCAAGTAGCAAAATGGCAACAAACGGCACACGAAAATTAACCCGCAACCCAAACCCACCTGTTGAAGACACTGTCTTCAAATCTTTCAGGCTAGATGGAAAGACAGTGATCATCACGGGTGGCTCAGGTGGCATTGGCTACGAGGTAGCAAGAGGTCTCGCAGAAGCTGGAGCAAATGTATGTGTTATGCCTCTACCCCACCAAGCCAGGTGACTGATTTAGTCTTCTAAATCACTACATGGTACTCGACTTCTACAACCGCTCCAAAGCAAGCCATCACAATCGCCAAAGACTTCAGCGTCAAGACCGCAGCATACAAAGTCCGGGTAGAGAACTATGCCGAAGTGGAGGCAGCAGTCACTTCAGTCGTCAGAGATTCCGGTCGTCTCGATGTCATGACTGCAAATGCTGGGATTCTATCTAAGGCAGGTGGACTCGACGGAACGGTGGCAGACTGGGACCGCGTCAGAGCGGTAGACTTCGATGGTGCTTATTACTGCGCCAGAGCAGCAGGGCTAGTATTCAAGGCTCAAGGATATGGAAACTGCATCTTCACTGCTAGCATGAGTGGTCATGCTGCGAACGACCCTCAAGAGCAGAGTTGCTACAATGCCTGCAAGGCTGGTGTGGTGAGCTTACTCCATCATCACGGGAAAATTCTCTACTGACTCGACTTCAGATCCACCTTTCGAAGTCATTGGCAGTTGAGTGGGCGAATTGGGGTGGAAGGGTCAATTCTGTCAGCCCTGGGTATATCGATACTGCGATATCTAGAGACTGTCCTTTTGAAATGAAGGAAGCGTGGTATGACTTGACTCCGCTCCGCTCCGGAGAGACGCAGATCCGAAAGAACCGAAGGAAGTATATTTCTATCTCGCGAGCGATGCGAGCTCCTATACTATTGGAGCGAGCTGCCGGACGGGCCCTTTCTTTCGAAACGAGAGAAACATTTTTATTTTATTATTAAACTTTTATCGACAAGTAAAAAAAAGTTTTAAATTATTTAAATTAGTAAGTTTATAAATTAAAAAAAATTTATTAATTAAAAATTATAATTCAAATTTAAATTTTAATAATTCATTATAAATAATTCAAATTTTTAAATTTATTATTAAAAATAAATAATATATTTTAAAAATATTTATATTATTTTATATAAAAGTTAAAAAATCGAAAAATAATAAAAATTAAATAAAATAATCCAAAGTAATAAACGGTCCAAAGTAAAAAGTCCGATTTATTTATACATTCAAAACTTAAAACATGCTTATCAAGGTTTATCCTTCTCCTCACTAAAAACATCAAACCCTAAATAATCTTTCATCTCCAAATTCCTCACCCCCAATTCCCCCCTCTCCCCCATCAAATTATCAATAACCTTCAAATCTTCCTCCTCCACCTCAAACAACACATCCCAGTTCTCTTTGATGCGGACAGGGCTGTTGGTTTTGGGGATGACAGAGATGCCGCGGTGGAGAAGCTGGTTGAGGATTATTTGGGCGGGGGTTTTGTTGTACTTCTTTGCGATGGTGTGGATCTGGTTTTTGCTTGTTAGTGGGGAAGAGGGAGGGAGAAGGGGGAGGTACAATAGCGTCTTCAAGTGGTCCCGGGCCTTTACGGCCAGCGAGTGCAGGCATCGGGGCTCCGCCCAAAGGACAATACGCTGTAACGTGGATCCCTTTTGATTGACAGAACTCGACAAGACCTTTTTGCGGGAAGTAGGGGTGGATTTCTACTTGGTTGACGACGGGGAAGATGGTGCATGTTTTGAGGAGTTTCTCGAGTTTAGGAGAGGAGAAGTTGGATACCCCTGTTATTGGTTAGTATTGGGAGATCATTGGAGGAAGACGGCGTCCCGATGAGTCTTGTTTTTCCTTTCTCCACGAGCTTTTCCATTGCTGCCCATGTTACGTCGTAGGCTCGGGTTAGTGGGAGGTTGAGTACTGGCTTTGCACCCAGTTTAGTCATTGGATCATGACCTCAAATGCAATGGATTTACCTTGCCATCTGGCTTTCGCTTGGTTGCGTAGCCCTGCGTAAACTCATACGCAACGGGAAAGTGCATGAGATACAAGTCAACTGTCGCGAAGTCAGTTGTTGATGCAGCAATTTGTTTCAAAACGATCCTAACCGTAGTCAAGGCCTAAGTTCTTCAGGCTCATTTCCATGTTGACCTCGACATCCTCAGGGGCGTGGAAGCAATGGTGGCTGGAGCGAATGTTAGTTCAGCTCTGAGATGCAGTGTCGTGGGTGTAGAAAGGTTCAGTACTCGGATATGGTATCGGAGGACACGTACAGTTTGGTAACAACGAAGAGCTCCTTTCTGGGGACCCCACACTCGGCAATTGCTGCCCCAACATCTCTCTCCACAGATCCAGAGCCGTACCCATACGCAGCGTCAATATGTCGATACCCAAATTTGATCGCCTCAAGCACCGAAGCTTTGACGGATCCTTCGGGGTATTGTTTCGGATCAGCCTGGAAAGTTCCCAATCCGCGCGAAGGAATGAGAATTGGCGTGCTCGTCAAGGCAAAAGACTTTGGCGGTACCGGCAACATTTTTATTCAATTTGCTCAAATCAGTGATGGTCAGAACGTTAGGTTGGAGAGCCGAGAAATGAGGCTCTGCTTATCTACCAAACAATACAGCGAAGTGAGTTAGACGTCTCTGTCATAAACAAACGATCGGACCTTGCTTCGTCCACAATTTCCTGGTACATTAGCCGGATGTGATGGGAGACGCACGGGCGAGGCGGATAAAATTTATGACCGTGAAACTAGCAACCCGCACGGGCCTTGTTGATTGTTTATCCCTATTCATGACCACCCTCTTCTTATTCTC